>CATIWR010365782.1:0-27109 GCA_949677035.1 Omphalea diandra
ATTGCAATAATATTCTACCATCAGTTACAAAACATATAAATGAACATTTTTCATGTTTTACTCATTATCCAGTTCAGTCTATAAGGTCACCAAAACAAAGGACCAATCTCGGGACAAGTAGGTTCATAACATGTTGACAACCAATCATGGTAAAGGGACAACATCTCAACAATCATGCTGAATTTGGCAAACCTATTTCACAGGTATGTAGATCAGACATAAATATACAACTTTCAAGTTTGGACCATCATCAAATTCTGAGTCTATGGTCATCAAATTCTTGGAAAACCGAATTAAAAGAAAGGTGGTGTGTCATTTAGGTACAGAGTCAATTCCAATCAATGAGCCATATCTCTTTCCACACAGAAAATTAATCAAAACTGGTATACAGGTGTTTAAAGATGACAAAATCCTACAAATTTCATGTTTTACACTTTGTCAAAATCAGAACATAAAGCCATCAAAATATAACGAAACAGAAGACTAAGATAATCTCAGTTCGGATTTGACCTAGTCTTGATGAAGGGGTCATATCTCTTCACACACATAGAATCAAGTAAAAATGTTTCATATGAATTTATATGAGACATAAGGCTATAACTTTCATGTTTTGCACTTCCCCCAATTCCTCTTCTAGGGTTATGAAATCGTAGGTGCAAAATTCTGCTCTAACAGCAAAATCAACAGAATCAGCTCTTATTCTCTTGGATTACAATTTCCATCCAAGAGTTCTACCACAATTACTCCATAATTCTCACTAACCATGCATGATTAACATGTCATGAGAGGTTAATTCCAGTTGAGAAGAAGATAAATTACTTACCTATTATCTCAGAATTGGAAAACCTTAAGCAACCCACTCTTCTCCCTCTCTTCTTCTTCTTCTTCTTCTTCTTCTTCTTCTTCTTCTTCTTCTTCTTCTTCTTCCTTTGCTCTCTCTTTGTTTCTGGTGTATTCCACGGTTTTCCCCTCAATTCGAACCCTAATGGTCTGTATTCTTATCTTAAATAAGTCAAAAGATTGGGGCTGGTTTCCTATTGGTTGAAAGTTAAATTTTTTGCTTTTAGTCCCTATTCTTCACTCCTTAAGCACTTCCATCCATCCTCTAATTTCTAGATGCTCCTTATACTTTTAATTAAGCTCTAAAACACCATTATTTATGATGATATAATAGGCACACAACATGAAATAATTTGTCATATAACTATGCAAACACTGCATATATGTTCAAGCATCCCAAATGCAACGGTGCAATTGTCATTGTCGTGTTTTTACAATTCACATGTCTAAATGATTATTTATCCTATGCCTATGTTCATATGTGATTTCATATCATTTGTACAATGAATATATTCATGTGATAATGCTAATGAATAGGGATAGGGATGTTAAATTTAGTGCCTTAAGCCTCCTATATTTTCTCCAACTTTTTGGTAAAGTCATCAAACCGAGTGCTTTCCTTCTCATTTTCTAGGGGTTTGTCCAAAATTGCAACTGTACTTCCCATTCCTTAGGAAGCTTGCTTTCATGGTATTCTTTCATCCTAAATAGATCATCATCAATCACCACAAGTTGGGGCACTTCCATTAGTGCTTTCCCTTTATAAGTCTGAATAGCAAAAGTCTCTCTTTTCTTCAAAATTTCATTGACATGCTTGTTTACCACTTTAGCAATCCTCTCTTCCATCTTGCAATTGAAGTAAGCCATCTTTATGTCCAAGACTTTTAGCAGTATGGTTTGCTCCATGATTGGATTGAGTTTTTAGCTCGAACTCAAAGTCTTGCTTTTTCTATCAAGTTGGTTAGCCTTTTATCTTGCACGAGGGTTTGGGTGGAGTTATGATAGCTACAAGGCAAGTGTTGTTAGTATAGTACATGAATGGGTAATCGATGCATGTATGCATGTTATGCATAAGTCATTTTACAAAAGATCCTTCCATCCTTATTCCTCCAACATATGAGGTCTAGTGGCTCTTTCCTAGATGGGGTCTCATTCTTCTATCACCATGGGGTGTACAATGTGTAAGGTCACCTTAGACTAGGAAGAGTTTAAAGCCTTGACAGGACATATATGTTGGCTCTAGGCACCAAGAAGGAGGGGTTGAATTGGTGTTTTTTTTAAAAAGTGAAGTGAGGGATAAAGATAGAGTAAAAAGGAGACACAAAGATTTATAGTGGTTCAGGAATTAACCAACCCTACGTCCACTCCCTAATTCTATGCAATTGGGTGTTTCACTCACTCAAAATGGTGTTTCCAAGCTCACACCTAACTTTTACACTTTATGTTTTCAAGGCTCACATAACAACCTCTCTTACAAGTGTTTTCTAAGGCTCACACTAAAACCTCTCTTAAGAGTTTTCACAGGCTCACACTAAAACCTTTTACAATTGGTGTTTAATGCTCACACCCAACAATCACAATCTCATAAAGCATAGAACAAATTAAGTAGCTAAATTGCAAGAGCTTTTACACAAGTAATGAATTCTCTTTTTATCTCTTATTAACAACTGTTTGGTGGAGTATTTATGCCCCATACTCACCAAAAAGACATTAGACTATGAAACTCATCAAATCTTCAAGACATGCTAAGCAAATTTTGCATTAATTACATGTTAGGCAGGAGTCATGGTCGTTACTGATTATTCGCGGTCGTGACATACCAATTTCCATATAGGAGCAAAAAATTATGGCGAAAAACCCCATTTGTGTTTAACGGCTAGTCTACATGTCAGCTCCTCATTGGTCCATTAGAAAAATATAGTCATCGCTTTCTAACTGCCCATAAAAGTTGTGGTCGCGATCAATTCTTATACAGGGCGTGACTGAGACGCGATTCTTTTATTTGAAGGAGAATTTCAGCTTCATGAATCACAGTCGCTACCCATAATGTTGCCCTCATGAATTTCGTTCTTCAATAGATGCCTAGGACATTTGGCACGTTGTGGTTGTAGACTTGGGTCCCTCTTCAGTCACTATGAAAGTCGTGGTCGCGACTGATGCGCAAGATTGATCGCGAATTCGTTTGTGACTTTGACACTCCCATCTTTAGATGAGTTGCGATAGCAATGATGCCCGTGAATCCGTCTGACCTAGTTTCACCTTGTTTTAAGCTATGCTGCGAACGCGAATCACAAATCACTGGCCGCAAATTTGGATGAACTTTGCCTTCTTGAAGATTGTGAAATCCATCTAACTTCTAATTAAAAGTCTAACTTAATTTTGCAAAACAACAATTAATGGAAACTTTAGAATTGATTAATCTCCTTTGTCAAGATCAAAAGTGGTCCAGGACTTAGAGTTAACCAACCTAGTCCAACAATCTCCCCCTTTTTGATTTTGAGAACTTAGATTGATTCTAAGGGAAAATAATGCATGAATGTGAAGTTGGAGTGCTAATTTGTTCAATGTATACTTAGAATCTTTTTGTATACTTAGAAGTTTTAGTGAAATTTTCTAAGTATCACTTTAAGGCCAAAATTTTAAGTATGATGCTTTTGTGCTCTTATGTTCTTATGCCCCCTTTCAACTTATGCTATTATTTTTCTCTCCCCCTTTGATTCATTCTAGATTCTATCTCTCCCTATTTGGCAAGATAAAAAAGAGGGTAAAAGGGAAAAAGATCAATTGCATAAATAGATAAGTAATCATAGGGAGCAAATGCATAAATAAATTGAAATACAACAATCACATGGCACAAAATTTCATCAAAGAAATAACTTTATATATATAAACTTGTAAACAAGTTTTGTGGGATCACATTGTTTGTATAAAAGAAAGATTCAAAAGAGATCTTAAACTAGAAAGCAGGAGAATCATCTTCATCTCCTGAAAAGTCTTCAACATCACCATGATCTTCACCTTCAGCCTCATCTCCATCCTCCACTTGATCATTGCCTTCTTCTTCGTGAGTATCATCAAACTCTGTGAATTCCAAAAGTTGGCAAAAAGTGACTTCTGACTTCTCTTGCAAGTCTACCATATCACTATGAAGATGAGAGAGGAATAAAAATCTCCTTTTCATCATCATCATCAATTTATCTAGTTTGTTGTTGATGGTAGCAAGTGAGAGTTTAGCCTTAGGCTTTGGTTAAGGAGGGATGGATGGGGCTCGTTCTTCAATAATTAATTTTTTCCTTTTTGAGGCTTGTGAGGACTCCATCCTTTTGTCACCAATTGCAGCCAAAGTGTAGGCATAAGTGTCCGGGTGTATTGCTTTGGCATTTATGAGATAGGTGAGATCAAGAAAGTCTTGTGATGGTAGAAGTTTCTTAGTGAGGAACTTTTCATTATCCTCATTAAGAGCTCCTACATATTGATATATGGCTATGATGTGGGATGGAAGGAGGAATTAGCTTTTAGGCTTGGTGCTCATGTGGATTAATTGATCCACAAGATACCTAACAGTTTGGATTGGCTTGTTCTTGACAAGGCAGAAAAGAAATGCCAAGCCTTCTGTGATGTTTTTTCATTTCCATCACCTCTAGCATTAATTGAGAAGGTGATGATATGATGATGTATCCAAAAGGGTAAGGTTTTAATGTGTTTGGCCAAAGAGGTTTTGGAGTCGTTTTTAGTTTCGATTGAGATTTCTGACCAAAACTCGGAGTAAATAATGTCAAGTGCGGAGAAGATGAAATGTATGTGTTCTCCGACTTGAAGGTTGAAAAGTGAGGAAAGTTAGTCGAAAGCAATGAAATGGGGGTCACTAAAAGCTCGACAAACTAACCCGTGTTGGCCTGCTCGTGAATATGCTTTATGACTAAGTTATATTGTACACATGAATTCTCTAACCACTTCTTCATATCCAGGTTCATCCTAGAAGACAAACTCGATCCAGCCCAAGTTCGATAGGAATGCACGAATTTTTTTGATAAGCCCAAGCATTTCTAGTAGGAAAGTTGAAGGGATTTTATTAGGGAGGATTGTTTTAGAGAAGTTTGCTTTATAGTGGTCTTTCTCCTCTTTGGTAATACCTTTCATAAGGTGAAGAGCAAGAGGGGTAGAAGGTTGAGCAATGGCCTTGCCTTTTTCTGCTCTGGACATTTTCTTGGGACCTATGGGAGGAGTTTGAGAGATTTTTAGAGTTTGAGAGAATTTTGAGAGAGAGAATTTGATGTTGGAAGTGAAGTGAGGATGTTACTGTTTTAGGGGGTATTTATAGCCATTTGGGGTCTCTGTAAACGGCTAGAAATAGCTAGAAATGCATTGATGAAGAGATGGAAATGGTTGGCAATCAAAACATTTAATGAGTAGGCAGTTACTGTAATTCGCATCTGCGAATTCTAAAGTTGCGATCGCTAATTCCAAAAATTGAGTAACGGACAAATTTTTCTTGAGAATACATGCTTCAACGGTCAAAATTTGAATTCTTGACCAAAATTCGCGATGGAGCTTGATTCTCATGACCGCGATTTGATGTTTGATAGTCGAGTGACTTGGACTTGTAATTCGTGATCGTGAACAATAAATGGCGACCACAAATTACAAGGCAGCAAGGATAAAAAGGAAAATTAAGTTTTTGAAAAATTCAAAATTGTGATCCACTTCACTATGTTGATGCTTAATTTATGCAATATGTTACAGAAAAGCACAATTGCAATTAAAATTAAGACATCTCAATTAACAAATGTCAAATTTAATAAACACATATAATTATCACAAATAAAAAATAACAATCAATACACATAGCAATTATACATAAGATCAAATTTTTTACTTTATGGAATTGCCATCAAGCATTCCCAATTCTCTCTTAATGAAGTTCAACCTTTCTTCATTGAGAGGTTTAGTGAAAATATCTGCAAGTTGATGATTTATGTCAATAAACTTTAACACAACATCACCCTTTTGGACATGATCTCTAAGGAAATGGTGTCTAATATCTATGTGTTTCCTCCTAGAGTGTTGGATGGGATTTTTAGAGAGATTGATAACACTAGTGTTATCATATTTAATAGGAATGTGATCAATCACTTTGCCAAAATCTTTTAATTGTTGTTTCATCCAAAAAACTTGGGTGCAACAACAACCCGCAACAATATACTCGGCTTTCGCAGTGGATAAGGCAACCGACACTTACTTTTTGCTAAACCAAGATACTAGGTATTCTCCTATAAGTTGGCAAGTCCCAGAAGTGTTTTTTCTATCTAATAAACTACTTGTATAATTTGCATCTGAATATCCTATGAGACTAAAGGATGAATCCCTAGCATACCATAACCCTAAGCGAATTATGCCATGCAAATACTTAAAAATCCTCTTAACAACATTTAAATGTGACTCTTTTGTAGAGGATTAGAACCTAGCACACATACATACACTAAACATGATATCCAACCTAGAAGCAGTAAGATAAAGTAGAGATTTGATCATACCTCGATATCTCTTTTCATCTACCAACTTACCCGATTCATCTTTGTCTAACTTGATGGTACCACTCATGAGGGTTTTGGCTACTTTGCAACCATCAATGCCAACTTCTTGAGTATCTCCCTTGTATATTAGCTTGGTTGATGAAGATCCCTTCTTTGGTTTGCTTGATTTGTAAGCTCGAGAAAGAACTTGAGCTCTTCTATCATGCTCATTTCGAATTCCCTAGTCATAAACTTAGCAAAATCCTCACAAAGAGACTAATTAGTAGCACCAAAAATGATATCATCAACATAAATTTGTACAATTAGTGTATCATGCTCGTGTTTTTTAACAAATAGTGTGGTGTCCACCTTTTCTTTTTCAAAAGAAATGAACTAAACCTTTTGTACCAAGCTCTTGGAGCTTGTTTCAATCCATATAAGGCTTTGTTCAATTTAAAAATATGATTGGGAAAACAATGTGCCTCAAAACCAGGAGGTTGTTCAACATAGACTTCCTCCTTAATAATTCCATTCAAAAATGCACCTTTTACATCCATTTGACAAAGCTTAAAATTCATGTGGCATGTAAAAGCTAAAAGTATAGGCAAAAGTCTCATCATAATCTATGCCTTCCTCTTGGTTGTATCCCTTAGCAACCAATCTAGCTTTATTTGTTGTGATAAGACCTTGCTCATCTAACTTATTCCTAAACACCTATTTGCAACCTACAATGGAGTGTTCTTTAGGTCTTGGGACAAGTTCCCATACCTTGTTTCTCTCAAATTAGTTGAGTTTCTTTTGCAAAGCAAACACCCAACTCTCATCATCAAAAGCCTCATCAATTGATTATGGCTTAAGTTGAGAAACAAATGCTAGATTATTATCTAAAAGAATAACTTGTGATCTTGTACTTATACCCTTAGAGGTAACACCAATAATCAAATCTTTGGGGTGATCCTTGGAGAATCTCTAATCCTTAGGTAGATATTGACTTGGCTCATCTTCTTATTGATGTAGTGGTTCTTCATCTACTTTTGATGATTCACCTCCTTCCTTATCTTTATCCTCTTTTCTTGTAGTGTCTTCCAACTCTAATTTTTAAAGGTTACCTTCAAGATCATCAATAAAAACACCTTTTTCAAGAGCAAATTTACTAGATTCATCAAAAACATCATTCATAGACTCTTCAACTACCATAAAACTCTTATTAAAGGCTCTATAAGCCTTGCTAGAGGTGGAATAGCCTAAGAATATACCTTCATTGGTCTTGGAATCAAATTTTCCAAGATTATCCTTGGTATTCAATATATAACACTTACATCCAAATACTTTTAGGTACGATATCTTGGGTTTTCTACCATTTCATAGCTCATAGGAAGTTTTATTGAGAATGGGTCTTTTATAGACTCTATTTGCAATATAACACGAAGTATTAACGACTTCGGCCCAAAAGTAATTCGGTAAAGAATACTCATTGAGCATGGTTCTAGCCATTTCTACTAGTGTTCTATTTTTCCTCTCTACAACATCATTTTGTTGTGGTGTTTTAGGAGTTGAAAAATTATGAAAGATCTCATTCTCAGAATAATAGGTTTCAAAAGACTCATTTCGAAATTCTTTTCCATGGTCACTTTTTATAGAAGAAATGTAGTAACCCTTTTCATTTTGAATTCTTTTTGCAAAGCTTTTGAAAGAATAAAAAATGTCATTCTTATGAGCTAGAAAGGACACCCAAGTAAACCTAGAATAATCATCAACTATGACTAGTGCATAATGTTTTCCACCTAAGCTAGCACTTCTACTGGGTCCTATTAAGCCCATATCAATTAATTGAAGGGGTCTAGATGAACTTACAACATTTTTAGCTTTGTGGGAGGCTTGATGTTGCTTCCCCATTTGGCAAGGACCACATGTCTTGTCTTTAGTGAAATTTAGCATGTCCAAGCCTTCTATGCCATAGCCCATCTTCATTACTCAAAGATATAAGACACTGAAAAGATTTGTTAGCCAAATTGTCTAAGTCAATTGAGTAGGTATTGCCTTTCCTTTTCACCCTTCAAAATAACATCATCATCCACTAATGTGGTGACTCGACATTCCCTAGGATCAAAGGTGACTTTATTACCTTTGTCATACAATTAACTTACACTCAACAAATTATGTTGTAAGCCATTAACTAATAAAAGATTATCAATCAAAGAACAACCATTTTTACCAATGGTTCTAATGCCAATTACCTTACCCTTGGCATTGTCACCAAATGTGACATCTCCACCTTTTTTTATCCTTTAATGTTGTTAATAACTTTCTATTTCCCATTCTATGCTTAGAACATCCACTATCCACATGCCAATTGTTTGATTTATTGGTGGTTGCCACACTTCCCTACACAATAGAAGTAAATCACTTTTTCTTAGGTACCTAAGCATACTTAGGTCCTAGGAGGTTAGAAGTTGAAGGGTCTTCTAGTTTAAGGTGAGCCTTCTTAATAAAATAATGAATATTAATATGCCCAACTTTTATGCAATAGTGACATTAGAGCTTAGACTTATGAGTCTTTCTCTTATGCACAAACCTAGTATGAGTAGGAGGCCTTCTCATACTTTGATTATGTGTGTGCATGCATGTGCACGAGTGATGAGGAGTAGTAAATGATTGTTTTTGTTTGTGTGTGTGAGTATACTTTTTGTTGTACAGATAGGCATGGTTTGCTCTTTGAGTTTTGGCTTTTGAGCTTTAGGGAGCCTTCCCTTTGCCCTTAGACATAGGTGGCTTAGTGCTAGGAGTACTTTTCTTCTTAATTACCTCAACACTTGAAGTTTGAGGTTTTGATGCTCTAATTAATGTAGTGTGAGATGATATGGATGAGGAGGCTTCATTGAAGCCTAAACCATATCTAATCAATAGTGGGCTTTGAGACACAATCAATGTGTCTATAGCTTCCATTCTTTTATGAAACTTAAAGATTAAGCTTATAAGCTCAATGACTTCCCCTTTTAGAGAGTCATTCTCTTTTCTTAAGGTTGCTAAGGAAGTTGATGTCTTGGAAGGATTTTCCATAGATTTTTTAAGCTCATCATTTGATGCTCTCAATTCGTTTATAAGATTATTAAGGGATTTATAATCATCCTCTAATTTTAGACATTTTTTTCTTATAAGACTTCATTTGTGACTTGTATTTGTCACATCTCATAGTAAGAGCCTCTAGAAGCTCTTCATCTACCTCATCAAAATCATCAAAATCTGAATGAGAGTGGGATGAAGTACTTAACCTCATTTGGAGAGTCTTCTTGTGTCATGAGGCAAATGTTGGCAACTTTTCCTTATTCTTCATCTTCATTTAAGCTATTATCCTAAGTGGCTAAGAAACTTTTCTTATTCTGCTTGTCCCCTCTCTTCTTCTTCTTTATCTTTGGACAATCATATTTGATATGGCTTACTTGCCACATCATAGCAAGTGACTTCATTAGATCTCTCTCGAGGATTAGGAGTTGTCTTCTTGAAGCTTCTTCTAATTAACTCCTTAGTCCTTTTTAAGAGCATTGCTAACTCTTCTTCTTATTTGTCACTCTCTTCATCACTAGAGGTAGTTTCTACCTCCTTCTCCTTGGTTGAGGATTTGAGTGCCAAGGTTCTTCTTTCTTTTTTTGATTTTTCTCCTTAGCCCTGTAATTTCTTCATTTGCTCATCCTTTTGTAAGTCTAACTCATGAGTTAAGAGTTTGCCTATTAACACATCTGTAGGAACCTTTCCAATCTCTGGGTTGGACTCTTGAATGTCGCACACTCTTGACCAAACTTATCTAATGGAAGAGTTTTAAGGATGTTCGTGTTTACCTCATAGTTGATGAGAATCCTTCCAAATTTCTTCATGTTTGTGATGATGGATAGAAGTCTATTCATCATTTTGATAATGCTTTCATGGTCTTTTATCATGAAGAGCTCTCATTTCTTCATGTACATCTACAATCTACTTGATTTAACTTGTGCCCTCATGATAGTTTTCAAGAGTCTTTCAAATGGCATGAGTTGTTTGGCAATGTTGCACTCTTTCAATCTCTTCCATTGAGAGAGAGCTTAGAAGAATAGTCATTGCCCACTTATTCTTGCCATTTGACCTCCTATGGGCTTCAACCCAATCTTCCCTTGGAATGAGTTCTTCAATTCCACCCACTACTTTAGTAGGTGGCTTTCATTCTTTGACAACTACATCCCAAAGATCCACTACATTTGTATCAAGATAAATCTCCATCCTATACTGCCAATGAGTATAGTCAGATCCATCAAAGTAGGGCTTGAGGTGTGAGTGGATTCCCTCTTGTGTCATGATCTCTGCTCACTCAATTAAGGCTTGTTTTGTGAGACTAGGCTTTGATACCACTTGTTGGCCCTAGGCGTCAAGAAGAGGGGTTGAATTGGTGTTTTTTTTTAAAAAAATGAAGTGAGGGATAAAGATAGAGTAAAAAGTAGACACACAGATTTATCGTGGTTCGGGTATTAGCCAACACTATGTCCACCCCCCACTTCTCTACAATTGGGTGTTTCACTCATTCAAAATGGTGTTTTCAAGCTCATACCTAACTTTTACACTTTATGTTTTCAAGGCTCACATAACAACCTCTCTTATAAGTGTTTTCTAAGGCTCACACTAAAACCTCTCTCAAGTGTTTTCACAGGCTCACACTAAAACCTTTTACAATTGGTGTTTAATGCTCACACCCAATAATCACAATTTCATAAAGAATAGAACAAATTGAGTAGCTAAATTGCAAGAGCTTTTACATAAGTAATGAATTCTCTTTCTATCTCTTATTAATAACTGTTTGATGGAGTATTTATACCCCATACTCAACAAAGAGAAGTTAGATTATGAAACTCATCAAATCTTCAAGACATGCTAGGCAGATTTTGCATTAATTGCATGTCAGTCACTACTGATTATTCGTGGTCATGACATACCAATTTCCATACGAGAGCTAAAAATTACGGCAGAAAACCTTGTTTTGTCTAACGGCTAGTCCATGTATCAAATCCTCATTAGTCCATCAGGAAATATAGTTGTTGCTTTCTAACTGCCCACAAAAGTCACCGTCGATTGGTCCTTGTACAGGGCGCGACTGAGATGCAAATTCTTCTATTTGAAGGAGAATTTTCATCTTCATGATTCGCGGTCGCTACCCATAATGTCGACCTTGCAAATTTTGTTCTTCAACGGATACTTGGGACACTTAGCACGCTGTGGTTTTGGACTTGGTTCCCTCTTCAGTCACTACGAAAGTCACGGTCGAGATTGATGCGAGACATTGGCCATGAATTCGTCTGTGACTTTGACACTCCCATCTTTGGATGAGTCACAGTAGCAACGATGCCCGTGAATCCGTCTAACCTAGTTTTACCCTGTCTTGAGTTATGTCGCGATCGCAAATTACAAATCATTGACCACTAATTTGGATGAACTTTGCCTTCTTGAAGATTGTGAAATCCATCCAACTTCCAATTGAAAGTCTAACTTAATTCTGCAAAACAACACTTAATGGAAATATTAAAATTGATCAGTCTCCTTTGTCAAGATCAAAAGAGGTCCAGAACTTAGGGTTAACCAACTTAGTCTAATAATATGCACAAAGGTACTAAAAGAAAAACTCTTTGCATTACATGAAGAAATATGTACAAGAGAAGAATAAAATCACTTTAAGGAGAGAGGGATATACATAAAAAGTATTTACATAGCGGGGAAAAAGGAATACAAAAGTATTTACATGTAGGCAATAATTACATCAAAGGAATGGGGTTACATTCATGCTTATATTAAGGATACCTAACCATGTTTTTCAAGGACTTTCACTCTTCTTTGAAGAAATATAAACGAATGGGGTACCCTATTCCAAGGCACTCTTGGCTCCTATATGTGCTTAGTGGTTGAAATGGTTGTTGATGTTGATGGCTCCTATGAGCATGAGGGGTGATTATCATGATCCCCCCCCATTCGATATATCCAAAGGTACTAGGCTCATGAGTGATGAATCCTCTTCAAAATCTCCTAAGCTCAAATGGAGTTTAAGTCTCAAGTTTGGAGAACCATCAATTTATCTAAGGGCACCTAGTGCTTTTAGTAAAGTGTGGAGGCTACATGAATGCAAAAGGACTACTCAATAATAAGTTTAAAATATTAAAAGTGAATCAAAGATTAAACACAAAGTCAATTTCAAGTCCCCAGTGGAGTAGCCACTGTGAGCGCCTTGAAATTTCATAGGTGTGCTTGAACTAATGGATTCTTGCTTGCGACTCCATCCTTTTATAAACCAACAGGGGATTGAGAGGATAACGATCTCTATATTGGGAGTAATAGCAAAGTATGACATGTGATTGGACCATCAGAGATCCTTTTAGGCCTTGCGTAATTTCAAAGTCCTTTGTCCAAAATGGTGGTTATTAGGGGATAAAAAATGGGACAGTACATTGGTACCATCCCAAGGAAATATAGAGTCACCACCCGACCTTGGTCGAGACAAGAATTCAGGGAAGGCAAAATCTGGACCTAATCTAAGTCAATTATAAGGCCCATTTCATCTTCAGCCCATCAAAGATCGAGTTTGGAAATTAGGTATGTCTTACGGAAGAGATTAGGCACTCTTAAATAGCTTAGATATTGGGATCCAACCTTTGTACATCTTTGGTCCACTTTTAATATTTTAGCTAAGTTATTAATTAGTGCCCCTAAACATACATCTAAACACAATTCACCTAGGTACATCAAGTCATCAACTTTAAAGGGAAGGGGATCATGTGACATGGCATAGGGTTTAACATACATCATCATCCATTCACACATGCTTAATCATCCAAAGAGGGAAAAAGGGTCATGCATTATGACTAAAGGAGGGGTTTCATGTATCTCATCCATATATATCATTCATAAGAAGGGATGAGGGTCATTCATTCATGGTATGGGGTAAGCATGTATTCATCCGTTCATTCATGATTATCAATAATGGAAAAAGGGGCAAAGACCAAGTACATGGCCTTATCCCAAACAATTCCACCTACACCCAAAAGAAGAAACAAGTTAGTGATGAATTAACATAAAAGCAAACAAGCAAGAAAAACTTAAAGTAAATGTAGAAAGGCAGACAAGTTCCACGATGATTATCATACATAATTCTATAGTCAAGGTACCTAAAATGTATCTAAGTCCATAGTCATCACATTTTACCATCAAAAATTAAAATATAATAGAATCATTATGCACAAATCTTAAGCAATTAAAGATATAAATATATAACGTAAGGCACTTTGGAGGATTTTCAATGGCCCAAGGCATCATTCTTATGGAAGGGTCCTTGGATTAATAAATCCTCCTCTTATGTAGCTCTTAAAAAGTCTTGCATATAGGAGCATTACTAACCATGATGCTTGGTTAGTATGCAAATCAAGAAAATGAATAAGAGTCAAAATACTATTCATTTATTCCTAAAACAAATGAAACCAATGAAAAGAGGACTCTCAAGGTCATTGAAACCTTAAGTTCCTTACTTGGTTACATCCCTAAAATGAACATAACATAACTAAAAACCATCATTGAATCTACATGAAAGAGCATGAGCATTAAGATGAAAAGAACCATGAAAATCATTGCTAAACCCATCAAGACTCCATTTTTAAGTGAATATGGGTCCTTAGCTATCCAGCCTTACCCTATTCTTCTACTATAGTGATTAAAAAAACACAAAAGAATACCTTTGATAAATGAAATCTGGATGAGCAGAAGAGGAGTTTCACATCGGTGTGCTTAGGAAACCAGGGTTGTAGAACCCATTATCGGGTTGTACAACCTATATAAAGGTTGTGCAACCCCTAAATCCTTGGTTTTCAAAAATAGAAAAGAGAAAAAAAAAGGGTGGAAGAAGAAGGAATGAGGGGTGTTTATGTGCCCTCAAAGGCTCACTAGTTCATTATTTTTATCCAAAATGCTTAAAGAATACACAAAAGTGAAGAGTTTAGGCTTTTTTCTACCTTAGAAGTGATTGGGTTAGTTAGGGTTTTAGGATTTTATGTGTTTAAGGTTATTTAAGGTGTAATTTCTGCAAATTAACCTTAAGATTTTTCCAGCCTCCCTTTCTCTTAAAAAATGTAGGATATTTATAGGTGTTGGGTGAGTGCATAATGCCAGAAATAGTTTTGGTTGCACTATGGACACACCCAATCACAAAGAAGGAGATGAATATACTAGAAAAGGGTTTACATGTATGTTGTATAACCTAGAATGGGTATCCATATTTTAAGGTTGTACAACCCTAGGGTAAAAAAGGGGGGGACTAATTCCATAAGGTTCTTAGTATTAGGGTTCAAGGTAGGGTTGCACATCCATGAGGAGGGTTTTACATCTCTATTTTGGGTGGGCTGTACATCCCTGTCTAGTGGGATGTACATCCCATTTAGCAAGATTGTTCTTGGGTTTTGTTTTATGCTTTGGCTTGATTCTAGGCTTGGTTTTGGATTTTTCCAAGGTCTCCCAAGGTCTTATTTCTCTTCCTTTGTCTTTTCCCCTTGCATCTTGGGGAATAAATTAGGTGTTTTCATTATCAAGCATGCATCTTAAAACCAAAAATCTGATGCTTACATGAGCCACACAACTACTTCCAACACCATCAATAATAATCGAATAACACATAGAAAAGCTATAAAAGGGAGGTGACCAAATAAAGATGATGAGTTCATAGATGAAAACAACCAAAGGCGAAGAAGGCAAGACAACAACCTTAGAAGCAAAAAGATGAAAATCTTAACTTTTTAAGGAAGAAGTAATCCTAAATCATACTAAGCATGAGAAAATAAGGTGGAGTTCATCTTTGTATCCCACAACTACATCAAAGAGAGAAAGGAAAAGCTTATTATTATTGAGTTTGTTGATTGTGCTATTGTTTGGTGGGACCAATTGATGATATCTAGGTGGCATTATGAAGATGAACCCATCTTTACATGGCAAGAGATAAAGTGTATCATACGCTAGAGGCTTGTTCTTAAACATATAGAAAGTTGCACAATAGACTCCAAAGGCTTGTGTAAGGTGTTGAACCTAAATTGGGAGTATGGTGAACCAAACTTGTTTTGATGATTACAAACATGTCTAAAAGCTAACCTTTGTCCAAATTGGTTGTGTAAAATTTTACAGGTGCATTAATTTTGGATCAAAGAAGTTTGGAGAAAGAGTTTTTGTAAAAACTTTAGAGAATACCTAAGGGCGCGAGATAACTCTCTCTAAGGAACTCGACAAAATCGGCCCGTAACATTAGGAGAAGGGATGCCTTCTCACAAAGGGGGTCACAGTGACCAGGCCCAGGCGATTAAGTATTCAAAGCCAATAGGTGTTGCCAAATTTCAACAGGCATTGTGACTTCATCAACGGGCATTGAAGATTCTCAACAGGTGCTGAAGTGACATGCAAGTATGAGTAAAGTCTCTAGACCTCTCAATCAACAGTTCTCTCAAAGCATAACAGGCATTGGATGATTCAATCATTTGGGTCTTGCAAGTTGATCTTCATAATGGGTGTTACAATTTTGCAATAAGCATGGCTCTTAGACATCTTAACAGTTATTGCATTTTCATAATAAATGTTGGACCAAGTGACATGATGTGAATAGAACTCTTAAGATCTCAACACGGTTGTTGGATTTTTACCAACAGGAGTTGGACAAGCTCCCAGGCAGAGCTAAAGTTTCTGGACCCTCTAATAGGGCACCTTTGAAAGTGCAGCAGGTATGAAAGCCTTTCTCAATAGGCATTAAAAGATAGCCAATAACCATTGAAGCACTGTAGAAAATGTTAAAAAATAAAGCATCAAGTTTGTATCCTTCTAAAAATTTACAATAGGTATTGTTCATATCTCAACAGGAATTGAAACTAAATTCCAACAGGTGTTGAGAAGTTTCAACAATCATTGAAGGAGTTATTGAGTAAAAAATTAAGAAAGTCAGAAGAGGAGCGTTTAAGCAAATCTCTCTCTAACAACTAGTTCCAATGGACATTTTGATGGGATCAACGACCGTTAAAGTTGTATTCTATTTGAAAAATCACCCAACAATAGGCATGGAGATTGTCCAACAGGTATTAAATGTTTACTCTAGTGACATTAGTAATAGCCTTCTTTTTAATGGCTAGTTTTATGTCTTTACCTATAAAAGAACCCTCCAATAATAGAAATGAAAAAGAGAAAATAATGAAAAAGTGAGTATTTCTATTGTGAAAGCAATCGTTAAATAAAAAGGGTGATATAAGTGTAACCTAGCTTACAAGAGAAGATCATTGTCAAAGCTTGAAAAATCTATCTTCAAAAATAGAGTTGAAGAATAAGCTTTTAGACTTCTTTCAAAACTCTCTACCAAATCAAACATACCTTATGATTGTATTCTAATCATTTATTGCTTGAGTGAGAGTGTTCCTTCTCAAATTTCTAAGTTATAAATTCTTTTGAGAAAGCCTTTGGTTAGGAGGTCTTAAGAGATCTAAAACCATCTTTGTGAGTAGTGCCTGCAAACCACTTTAGAAAACAATTTTAGCAGCACCTGAAAGTCTACTTGTAACTACTTGATAGTGCCCAAAAACTAATATTATAAAGGTAGTTGATAATACCTGTAAGCTATCTAGATAATGAAAGGCTTTAGTGGGAATATTAGAGGAGATGATGTAGGCAGATTGTGTTGAACCTCTATAAAATGGTTATCTCAATTCTTCATTGTTTTTGCACTTATTATTATTATTTTTTACTTGTCATTATCCTATTTAACCCCTTCTAGGGTACTAAGGGACAACATAAGGTACCAAAAGAGTAGAGGAGTGTTACTAATAGATGGAGGTTACTTTGATTTGCCAACATCGAGAAGGATCAAGAATAAATAATGGATTTTTTCTTAATTGGTCTTAATAAAGATATTACTGTTGGACTAGGTTGGTCAAACTAAGTCATAAGAATCTTTTGATCTTGACAATGGAGATTGATTAGTTCTAATAATTTGTTTAAGTGTTGTTTTACAGTTGATAAGATACTGTCTCATTGAAAGTTGGATGGAAGTCTAAATCTCTAACTTTGAGTAAGACATTCAAATTTGTGGTCAGTATCCCCTAATTCATTACTACAACCTTGCAATAAGGATGGATGGAGTTAGGCTAGAAGAATTCACAAATGAATTCACAACTGAGGGAAGCTTGATTGACTTATAGAGAGATTCGTGATGGTGTTTGCGTCTGAAGTCGTGATCGCGAATTTCATAGCAAATAGGAGGGAACCAGGTTTGTAACAAGATCACATCAAATGTTCAAGGCAATAATTGAAACATAAAAAATCATGAGAGTGAAGCAAATGTTGTGACCGCAACTTAAGAAAGCATTGTCTCCTAAATGAACAAAAGAATTTGTGGTCTTTATCATGCCCCAGAAGGTTAAATCTCAATTGCGACTTTTGGTTGGATGGTCAAACACAATGACTATATTTCTTGAATGACTAATGGGTGAAGGACACGTGGAGTAGCAGTTAGACATTGAAGGGGTTCTTTGTCACGATTTCAAGCTTCCTAGCATAAATTGAAAAATCGCGACTGTGAAATGCCAGTCAATACTGCGACTTTTGTCTGACAGACATTTAATGCAAAATCTACCTAGCTTTCCTTAGAGATTTAGGCATAGATTGTTAGTAACGTCTCTTTGATGGATGTTGGCTATAAATACTATACTAAACATATGTAAATGTAAGAGAATTTTATTTATTGTAACTAAACTCTTGCAATTTGATTCATAAATTTTTTTCCCTTGTGAATTCTTGATTGTTTGGTTTTAGCATTAAACACCTTTGTAATTAGGTTGAGAGTTAGTCTAAGCTTTCAAAACTCTTGTAAAGGTTAAAGTGTGAGCCTATGTAAAACACTTGAATGAGGTTTTGTGTGAGCCTAGAAACACAAAGTGTAAAAGATGTATGTGAGCCATAAAACACAAATTGTACAAGTTTGTTATGAGCCATAAAACATAAATTGTACAAGTTAGGTATGAGCTTGGAAACACCATTTTTAGTTGAGTGAAATACCCAATTGTGAAGAATTGAGGAGTAAACATAAGGTTTGTTAACATTCGAACCATTATAAACATCTTGTGTTCAATTTCTCTACTCCTTCTTATTTATCCAATCTCCTTACCCTTCCTCCAAAATTTTTAATCTCCCATCAATTCAACCACTTTTCTTAGTGCACTAAAGCCAACAAGTGGTATCAGAGCTGCGTCTCACTTCAAAACTTAATTGCATGAGAAAAGATCATGGCATAAAAAGGTATACACACCCATCTTAAATCATATTTTGATGGAGCAGACTATACTCATTGGAAGTATATGATAGAAATTTACTTGGATAGTGATGTGGTAGATCTCTAGGACATTGTAGAAATTTACTTGGATAGTGATGTGGTAGATCTTTAGGACATTGTAGCTAAAAAGTGGAAGCCACCCATTAAAGTGGTGGATGGAAAGGAAAAATTGATCCCTAGAGAAGAGTTGGTTGGAGCTTATAGGAGATCTAATGGAAAAAACAAGAGAGTTATGACAATCCTTATGAGTTCTCTCTTAAGAGAAGAAATTGGAAGGTTCCCATATTGTCTTACAGCTTATGGGATTTGGAAGGCCTTGGAAAACTACCATGAAGGCGCCACCTTGGTGAAATCCATTAGGCTTGAAATGTATGTGACTAAATGATAGTAGTTTATAATGAAAGAGAATGAAAGTATCACAGATATGATGAATAGGCTCCTTGCAATTGTCACTAACATGAAGAAGTTTAGAAGAATTCTCACCAATCATGAGGTAAATTCAAAAATCCTTAAATCTTTACCTTTTGAAAAGTTTAGTGCTAGGGTTTGTAGTATCCAAGAGTCAAATCCGGAGATAGGGAAGTTGTCAATTGATGTTCTAATAGGCAAGCTTCTAACTGATGAGCTAGCCTCGAAGAAGGATGAGAAAATGAAGAAGATGAGAGGACAAGGAGACAAAATAGAAAAAAAAGAAAAAAAAGAACCTTGGCTCTCCAATCTTCATCTAAGGAAAAGGAAGTTGAAGTGGCCTCAAATGAAGAGGAAAGTAACAAAGACGAGGAGGAGCTGGCCATGCTTTCAAGAAGAACAAAGGCACTTATTAGAAGAAAAAAAGAAAGAAGAAGCTTCAAGAAAGGAACTACAAGCTCTAAGGAAAGATTAGGTGATGTTACATGCTATGAATGTGGCAAATAAGGTCACATCATATATGACCACCGTAAATTGATGAAAAAGAAGAAAGGGGACAAGGAAAAGAGGAAAAGCTTCAAAGCCACTTGGGATGACAGCTTAAATGAAGAAAGATAAAGAGGAGGAAGTTGCTAACTTATGCTTCCTGGCATAAGATGATTCATTAAATGAGGTAAGCTCTTCTCCCCATTCTTATAATGAATATGATGAGTTAGAAGACATAGATGATGAGCTTTTAGAAGCTCTCACTTTGAAATGTGACAAATATAAGTCATAAATGAAATCTTACAAGAAGTAATGCTCCAAATTAGAGGATGAGTTTAAATCCTTGAATAGTCTTGTAAGTGAATTAAGGACTTCAAATGAAGAACTCAAAAAATCTGTTGAAAATCTTTCAAAAATCTTCTTCATCCCTAACCTCCTTGAGAAAGAAAAATGACTCCTCAAAGGGTAAAGTCATTGAGCTTAGAAATTCTATTTCTAGGTTCCATAAGGGAAATGAAGCTTTGGATACACTTATTATATCACAAAGACCTCCTTTAGTTAGGCATGGTTTAGGCTTCAATGGAGCCTCTTCATCTACATCTTCACTCATAACATTCGTTAGAACCTCAAAACCTCAAACAACTAGCATTGAGGTAGTTGGAAGGAAAAATGCTTAAAGCACTAAACCACCATTGCCTAAGGGTAAAGGAAGGGTGCAACAAGGCTCAAATCCTATCCTTAAGAAGGCTAATCATGCATACATTTACAATAAAAAGCATGCTCACCTAAACACACATAGAAAATTTAATTTTACACATATTCATTCATGCTCATGCTCACATTTACATCATCATGATATGAGAAAATTCTCCCACTCATACCAAGACGATATATAAGAGGAAGACTCATAAGTCTAAACTCCAATGCCACTATTGCATGAAGTTTGGTCACATCAACATTCATTGTTTCATTAGGAAGGCCCACCTCAAGTTAAAGGATCCTTCTAAGCCTAACCCCCTAAGACCCAAGTATTCTTAGGTACCAAAACAAAAATGATTTATTTGTGTTATATATGATTGTTTGGCAGCTACCAATGAAGCAAATGATTGACATGTGGATAGTGGATGCTCAAAGCACATGACGGGTAACAAAAAGCTATTAATAGCCTTAAAAGAAAAGGAGGGTGGCAATGTCACATTTGAAAATAATGTCAACGGTAAGGTAATTAGCATTGGCACCATTAGTAAGAATGGTTGATCTCTTATTAACAATGTTTTACTTGTGGATGGCTTACAACATAATTTGCTTAGTGTAATTCAATTATGTGATAAGGGTAATAAGTTACCTTTAACCCTAGAGAATGTCGAGTTACCACTTTGGTAGAAAAAAAGGCAGTTTTCAAGGGTGAAAGGAAAGGCAATACTTACCTAATTTTGGATAACCAATCCTATAAGTGTCTAGTGTGTCTTAGCAATGAAGCTTGGCTTTGGCATAAAAGACTTGGACATGCTAGCATGAAGCTATTACAAAGCTTATCAAAGGAAAAGCTAATGGAAGGTCTTCCCAAGTTAAGGTTCTCTAGAGACAAGACATGTGGTCCATGCCAAATGGGAAAGCAACATCAATCTTCCTTCAAAGCAAAGAACATTGTAAGTACATTTATACTTCTTCAACTCATTCATATGGACTTGATAGGACCTATTAGGAGTGCTAGTTTAGATGGAAAACATTATGCACTTGTTCTAGTTAGTGATTACTCTAGGTTCACCTAGGTTTCCTTTCTAGCTCATAAGCATGATACTTTACATGCTATTAAAAGTTTTGCAAAAAGGGTTCAAAATGAAAAGGGTTACTTCATATCCTCTATAAGAAGTGACCATGGAAAAGAATTTCAAAATGAATTTTTGAATCTTTTTGCATAGAGAATGAGGTTTTTTTTTTTTTTTTTTTTTTTATAACTTTTCAACTCTAAGAACACCATAACAAAATGGTGTTGTAGAGAAGAAAAACATAACACTAGTAGAGATGGCTAGAACTATGCTTAATCAATATTCATTGCCTAATTACTTTTGGGCTAAAAGTATTAATACTTCATGTTATATTGCAAATCGAGTTTTCAAAAGACCCATTCTTAATAAAACTTCTTTTGAGTTATGGAACAGTATAAAGCTTAAGTTATCATACCTAAAAGTATTTGGATGTAAGTGTTATATCTTGAATACCAAGGATAATCTTGGAAATTTTGATTAAAAAACAAATGATGGCATTTTCTTAGGATATTCCACTACTAGCAAAGCCTATAGGGTTTTAAATGAGAGTTCAATGGTTGTTGAAGAGTCCAAGAATATTGTGTTTGATGAATCTAGTAAGCCTGATCTTAGGAAATGTTCTTTTATTGATAATCTTGTAGTTGATTTTGAGAAATTGGAATTTGAGCTTACTAGAAGAGGGTTGGATAAAGATCATGATGAAAGCAAATTATCAAGAGAAGCTAAAGAACCTCAACATTAACAAGTGGAAACACCAAACTAAGATCTTTCTAAGGATTGAAGATTCTCCAAGCATCATCCTAAGGACCTAATCATTAGTGATACATCCAAGGATTTAAGTATTAGATCTCAACTCAATAGTTTAGATAATAATCTTGCTTTTGCTTCTTAATTTGAGCCAAAATCTATTGATGAGACTCTTGATGATGAGAGTTAGGTGATTGCTATGCAAGAGGAACTCAACCAATTTTTGAGAAATAATGTGTGGAAACTTATTCCTAGGCCTAAGGAACACCCTATTATAGGTTACAAATGGGTGTTTAGGAATAAGTTAGATGAGCAAGGATTTATCACTAGAAACAAGGCTAGATTGGTTACTAAGGGTTATAACTAAGAGGAAGGCATTGACTATGATGAAACTTATGCCCTTGTAGCAAGATTAGAGGTCATTATGATTCTTTTAGCATATGCATATCACATGAAATTCAAACTTTTTTAAATGGATGTTAAGAGTGTATTTTTAAATGGAGTCATTGAGGAGGAAGTTTATGTTGAACAACCTCTTGGTTTTGAATCTCATATCTTTCCAAATCATGTTTTTAAATTGAATAGAGCCTTATATGGTTTGAAACAAGCTCTAAAAGCTTGGTATGAAAGGCTACGTTCATTCCTTTTGCAAAATGATTTGGAAAAAGGGAAGTTTGACACAATTTTATTTATTAAAAGGCATAATCTTGATATACTATTAAAAGGCATAATCTTGATATACTAATAGTACAAATATATATTGGTGATATTATTTTTGGTGCTACTAATGAATCCCTTTGTAAGGATTTTTCTAGGTGTATGACTAGGAAATTTGAGATAAGCATGATGGAAGAGCTCAAATTCTTTCTTGGCCTACAAATCAAGCAAATCAAAGAAAGGATTTTCATCAAACAAGCCAAGTGCACAAAGGATATACTTAAGAAATTTAGCATGAAAGGATGCAAAGTAGCAAAAACACCAATAAGTGCTACCATCAAGCTAGACAAGGATGAATCGGGTAAGTCGGTTGATGAGAAGAGATATCAAGGTATGATTGGCTCTCTACTCTATCTTACCACTTCTAGACCTAATATAATGTTTAGTGTATGCATGTGTGTTAGATTTCAATCTTGTCCTAAAAATCCTCATTTTAATGCTATTAAAAGGATTTTCAAATATTTATATGGCACATTGCATCTAGGTTTATGGTATCTAGAGATTCGTCATTTAGTCTTATCTGTTGTTCATATGTGGATTATACTAGTAGTCTTCTAGATAGAAAGAGCACTTTAGGAACTTGCCAATTCATAGGAGAATGCTTAGTGTTTTGGTTTAGTAAGAAGTAAGTTTCAGTTGACTTATCCACCGTCGAAGCAGAATATGTAGCTGCAGGTTATTGTTGCACCCAAGTCCTTTGGATGAAACAATAATTAAAGGATTATGACAAAGTTATTGATCACATTCCCATTAAATATGACAACACTAGTGCAATAAATCTTTCAAAGAATCTCATCCAACATTTTAAGAGCAAACATATAGACATTATGCATCGTTTTCTTATAGATCTTGTCCAAAGTGACGATTTAGTGTTGGAATTTATAGACACTATCCATCAACTTGTGGATATTTTCACTAAACCTCTCAATGAAAAATGGATGAACTTCATTAAGAAAGAGTTGGGAATGGTTGATGGAAGCTCCCTGAAGTGAAATTTGGATCTTATTAGAATACTCTTTGAGTGGTATATTGTTCTTGAATGATAGATTGCTATGTGTAATGTATGTGTAGTAAACTTTTTTAGATGTCTTAATTCTTTATGAAATTGTACCTCTCTATGCCAATTTGCATGAATTAAGCATCGATGCATTAATTGGATCACAACTTTAAAGGTCAAATCTTATCTTTTCTTAGTCATCTTTTTGCCTTGTAATTCGCAATTGCTACTCCTTAATTCATGGTTGCGATTTATAAGTACTTGTCATCCATCTATCAAACCATCAATTTGTGGTCTCTAATTTCATTCTCCATCACAAATTTTTTCAAATTTCAAAAGTTTTGATCATTGACCATGCTTGTACCTAAGGATTTTTTGTCTGTTACTCAGATCTTTCGTAATTAGTGATTGCGACTTGCTATTATCGCGAATTTGAGTAACTACCATGCGTTTAATCGATTTGACTACCAACCATTTGCTACCCTTCATTAAATGAAAATTTGACTATTTGTTACCTTTTTTACACCCTTTCCTGGCTTATTTAAACCTTTAAAATAGTGTTTTAACTCACATTTGCTAAAATACTTCATCCATATTCATTCTTATTCTCAAATTCTTCTTCAAACTCTCTTCTATCTATAATAGCCCCCAAGAAAGACTTCAGAGCAAAAAAGGGAAAGGCAGTAGCTCAGCCATCTGGTCCTCCTGATCTACGCATGATGAAAGGGATCTGTTGACCCTAGACACTAAGAAGGGTATGGAAGAGGGGGTAGAGGGGTTGAATTGGTGTATAAAAATTAAAACAAGAAAGTAAGAAGGATAATGAGTTGAAGAGAGACATAAGATTTATAGTGGTTCGAGTATAATTGACCCTACATCCACTCCTCAATTCTCTGCAATTGGGTGTTCCACTATCTTCAAATGTTGTTTCTAAGCTCACGTCTAACTTTTACACTTGTGTTTTGAAGGCTCACATAACAACCTTTACACTTGTGTTTTTGAGACTCATACAATAACCTTTACACTTGTGTTTTTAAGGCTCACACAACAACCTCTCTTTAGTTTTTTTACAGGCTCACATTGTAACCTTTACAAATGGTGTTTATGCTCACACTAAATAATCACTTAAAGAAGATAAAAGATTAAGTAGCAAAATTGAAAGAGTTTGGGTTATAAATTAATGAATTCTTTTGCATTTACATTTATTTAGTGAGGTATTTATAGCCTCTACCAACCAAAGAGATGTTGCAATAAAACTGGTAGCAAATCTCCAAAGTATACTTGACAGATTCTACATTAAATGCTTGTTAGGTTTCATTCGCGGTCGAAATTTTCCAATTTTCAATACAGGAGCCAAAAATTGTGGCAGAAATCCCCATTTATGTCTAACGACTAGTCCATGTGTCATCTTCTTATTGGTTCACCAGGAAAATATAGTTGTTGCCTTTCACCTGCTCACAAAAGTAGTGGTAACAATTTTTCTTCTACAAGACGCGACTTAGGACGCGAATTCATCTATCAAAATGTTTATCTTCTTCTTCATGATTTGTGGTCAGTATCCACAAGTTGCCATTGTGATTTTTGTCTTCCAACGGTCACATGAGACACTTGTCATGTTGTGGTTGTGGATTGGATTCCCTCTTAAGTTACTTCAAAGGTCGCGACTGAGGCGTGACACACATAGCGAATTCGTCTGAGTTTGGCTCTCCTTTCTTTGAATTGGTAGCAGTAGAGAAGTGGATCGCGAATTCATCTGTCTAATTTGTCAATGTGCCTTAGTCTAGTTTATTGTTGCGATTTATAATGTTATGGTCGCGAATTAGGAGACACTTTGCTTTCTTTAGAGATTATGGACTTCTTCCAACTTCAAATTTAAAGACTATCTAAAAACTGCAAAACAATACTTAATTGAAACATTAGATTTGATCAATCTCCTTTGTCAAGATCAAAGAGGTTTAAGACTTAGGATTAACCGTCCTAGTCCAATAGGATCACTAAGGAGGAGAAGGATTGGTATAAGGTACACTCCTCCAAGATAATCCAACCGAACAAAATTCCCTCTACATGTCTCCTTGAGTCACTTAGGATCAAGGATGAGATCCATGTCTATCTTTTGAATTTAGGGTGGAACGAGTTCATTTTTTGTGATGAGCTCAAATATGAGGAGATAGTGTTGGAGTTTATGTACACCATAACTTTGAGTCGAATAGCGAAATCATGTATAGGACAATATGGGTTAGTATTCCATGTAACATCTCCATCCACATTCATTGGCATTATCACATGAACATATTCATTGCATAAATGATTTGAAATCCCACATGAACATATTCATTGGATAAATGATCATTTAGACATGTAAATTGAATAAGCACAATGATGACACATGCACCATTACATTTGGGACACTTGAACATATATGTAATGTTTGTATAGTTCCATGGCAAATTCTTTTATGTTGTGTGCATATTATAACATCATAAATAATGGTGTTATAGAGCTTATTTAAAAGTAGAAGGTGTATCTAGGAATTAGGAGATGTATGGAGGTGCTTAAGGAGTGAAGAAGAGGGACTAAAAGAGGGAAGTGAACTTCCAATCAATAGGAATGCAACACCATGATTTTGTCTTATTACAATAGGTTTACAAGTGGAATTTTTGACCCTTTAGGATCAGAATATAGAGCTTAGACTTGAGGTACAATAGAAGAAACAGGGAGCTAAGGAAGAAAGAAAGGAAAGAAAAAGAAGAAGAAGAAGAAGGAGAGGGAGAAGAATGAGCTGCCTAAGGATGAAGCCTAAGATTTTCTGGTTCTGGGACAATAGGTAACTTAATTTATCTTCTTCTCAAATGAAATTAACCTCTCATGATATGTTAATTGTGCATGGTTTGTGAGAATTATGGAGTATTTGAGGTTGAACTCTTGGATGGAAGTTGAAATTCAAAAGAATAAGAGTTGATTGTGTTAATTTTGTTGTTAGAGCAGAATTTTGTACCCATGATTTCATAACCCTATAAGAGCAATTAGAGAAAATGAAAAATATAAAATTTATAGCTTTATCATCATCTAAATGCATATGAAACAGTTTTGCTTGATTTGGTGTGTGTGAGGAGTTATGGCTCCTTCATTAGGGCTAGTTCACAACCAATCGAAATCACCTCAGTCTTTCTGTTTTCTTATATTTTGATGGCCTTATGTTTTGATTTTGACAAAGTGTAAAACATGAAACTTGTAGGGTTCTATTCCATATAAATGCTTGTAAAGCATTTTGGATTGATTTTTT
>CATIWR010365813.1:0-12115 GCA_949677035.1 Omphalea diandra
AGTGAGAGATTTTTGTGCTTGTAATTGAATGTCTAAGTTAAATGATTTTGCTACATTGCTTATTCATATTTATTTATATAAGTTGAGTATTTTGTGGTTGTTTGTTATGCGTATGTGCACATGCTATATATTTATAACATGCTATGAGTTGTGCATGGTGTGCTTAAGATTGGTGTGATTATCTTAAGCTATATTGGTTTTCAATTATGTTTCTAGAAACAAAGGCTAAAAGATTGTGTGTGTGTATTTCCAAATGGAAATAAAAGCCTTATTGTGAACCCTTGTGAATTTCTCTTGCTCGTTTGAGCATGTGTGAAAGAGAAATATTTGAAGGACTGACAAAGAAAATAGTGTATTGATCACATGTGAGCGCTATTTTCTTGCTACACTGTCATATCGAAATCTAGGTCGGTTAAGTTGTCAATATTTGTGACTATGGATTGGTACTATATCAATAAGGGACATAACTACTGTCATGATCCGATATTAATAATTTAATGTGGACAAAATTGTGTTTGAGATGTTATTTTATCAATAAACTATATGTTTTCTAAAATTTGTGGCTACATTTGAGTTTAAAGTATTTAATCCGAAAGTCGTTTTTAAAAAATGTTTTCTTTCTTAAAACATGAAAATGACATAATTAATATTGCCTAAGTGAGAGAATGTTAAAATTTTTATGTGGGCTAATATTAATTATGAGTTTATTTTAATTATTTATAAAACAGACTGAATAATATAGTTTATTGATTGAGGGTAAGCCCAATTAAAATGTGATCAATTGAGTTATGGGCTTGTGACACTTTTTGTGGGCTGATATGGAAGACAGTTAGTGTAGGCTTATTTTAACATGGACCTGTGATCGGTGGGCCTATTAAAATTTATTATTAATAGGTTAGATCCCCTCTCATGCCTTCATATTGAAAACCCTAGTTATTACGCCTATTGTAGCCATATTGTGAGAAGGTCAAGGAGAGAAAGACCTAACTTTCTTTTTCAACCCTTCTGACATATTATTCCAGTGTTTGATTTCAGCGGTTGTAATCAAGACTCAAAGCAATTTGAGATCCAACACGCAGATATGTACGTAATTTGTTTCCGCTTAATTGTTAAAAGTTGGTGTTTTAAATTTATGTACTAGATCCTGAATTAAATTATTACATTTCTGGGATGATCCTAGGTACCAACCAGACAGGGTCAAAAGTCTTTCTGGGAAAGATTTACGCAAAGCTGCAGCAAAACGAATAAATTCGGTGGTTTCGAGATACTAGGGGCAGCTAATTGCTTGGGATGTAATGAATAAGAATTTGCACTTCAGGTTTTATGACGATAAGCTTGGCGAAAATGCTTCAGCTGAGTACTTTTCCAGGGCTTACCAGCTCGATCTAGGGACAATGATGTTTATGAATTAGTATAATACGATTGAATATTGTGAAGATGAGGCTGCCAATCCTGTCAACTACACGAGGAGATTGCAGGAAATCCTGTCGTATCCTGGAAATGAAGAAATTGTAGCGGGAATAGGTGTGCAAGTCCATTTTAGTGCTGACCTGCCAAATCTTGCTTATGTTAGAGCTTCTCTGGATATTCTTGCTTCCACAGGATTTCCTATATGGCTTACAGAAGTAGATGTTGGAAGAGGCACAAATCAGGTATTGTTTTAAGTTTTTTAGTAATTCATCTGAAATGCATTATTACTATAGATCGATATATTTCTTAGTCTCTAGCGATATTGCTCTTGCTAATAGTATTGGATCTTAATCAATAAATAAACCTCCAAAAGGAAATATTGCTAATAATGCTATTTTTTGAGCAACACAGTTATAAAATGTTTACCAGTTAGCCATAGACTCAGCAAATTAGAAATTTCTTTTTTTTTTTTTCTGGTAAATTTGGATTTTTAATTATTGTAATTATACAGACTTAAAAGTATCCCACCACACCTATATTAGAGCCAAAGCTCATAGTATATACAAAAATTGGTCATAAGCTCAGACTTTCTTATGTTAATTGAACAGAAGAAAGGCAATTAAACAAAAAAAAAAAAGAATTTTAGTATAAACTTAATTACTTATACGAGAGATGAATTTAAAATTAATTTACAAGAAAAATATATTATGAAGTATAAACTTACTCTTCTAATCTCGTTAGGTATGACGAAAAAAGTACAGATATTTTTGTAATTTTAAATCTTTCACATTTGTCAACTTTATCTATCTCAATTTTTTTTTAAAATGGAAGGAAATTATTTATTAGTTTTAAAGTCTAATTGAGAAATTTTATTTTCTCTTATTTTTTCTTTCCTATATCTTTTGTACTGTCCAAACAAAGGAAATAACTTCAATAACTTTCTTTTCTTTTATCTCCACTTCCTCTCTCTCTCTCTCTCTCTATCTATATATATATATATATGATGCTAATGCTGTTTATTTTGCACAGACAAAGTACCTAGAGCAGATACTAAGGGTTGAAGGGATCATCATGTTTGTAGGCCCAGCAGGTTTTAACGTAACAACATTAGCAGACAAAGATTTTAATAATACTCCATCTGGTGATATTTTGGATAAACTTATTGATGAGTGGAAATCTCGTATTACTGAAATTAAAGCAAACAATGGAGGATCCTTTGAAGTTTCATTGTTTCATGGAGATCATAACATAATTGCTAAAGACCCCATCTGCCAATACCTTGACTGGTTTGAATTATAAGCTGATTAAAGATGGCACAACAGGCACTGTCCATGCTCACATCGACGCGTAAAATCAATTATATATCACCATCTTCAATTACTAATTAATAATGTGGAAACTCTTCCCCAGAAAGTAACAATAATAATAATAATAATAATAATAAAAATAATGTGGAAACTAAATTACCCTGTGTAATTGATTGCAAGGCCATTTCAATGTACTAAGAAAAACAAGTAATTAAGAAATACTTAGGGTTAAACTTTTTTATATTTAAATTTTATGTTTTCTTCAACAATATTTACCTATTTTATCTATAACATTAGCAAAAGACAAATTGGATTTCAGTTTATGAATCTCAATTAAAACTCAACTACTTTGCTTGATGCAGCAATTAAAGATGGCAATTTTTTTATTCCATCGGAAAATTTAATTTATCTGAAAAGTGGCTCAAATTTGATTTTAAAAAGATAACAATAATTTGAATCCAAAATAGCTCAATAATTTTTAGACCAAATTCGACTTGAGCCTCATTTAGCTTTGGAGTCAATTTGAATTAGCTCGATGAACATTCCGTTCAAATGGTTTGATTTAAACTATTTAAAATTTATTTAAAAATTAAATAATATTTTTTAGTTTTTTAAAAAATGTGATTTGATCCTATTCAAGAATCATCTAACTCAATTCAAACTCATCTAAAAGATAATAATCTGACATGAACATGCTCCATCCAATTCATGTGTTACTTTAGTGGCAATTGAGTTAAATGTATTTATTACCAATTTTGTTATTAAATATAGTTTTTGAAAGTTCTTTAAAAGGGTTTGGCTAGGGCCTCACAACTTATTTCTATGACGATATATTGAAAATTATTTGGAATGGTAATATACGTAATTAAATATCCTTGAGGCAGATTAGACTGATAATGAATCAAGTTTATTGTGATTTGAATTAATTCCAGGTTCTTTTTAAGGATTAGTGGTAGAATCACTTTGACTTATAGACAGGATTATAGAACCAAGATGCATAAATGATTTTCGAATCATTTTTTTATTGGATTGAGTCCAATTACTTGTAATTCTAAATTTTAAATAAAAAAATATTATTTTAATTTTAATTATTTAAATTATGTTAAATTCAAGTTGAAATATTCCGATTTAGGTCAATTGCATTCCCTAATTAGCTATATTATTAAATAATGATTAATTATATTCTTCTAAGTTAATACATTTTTTAATAATTTAAAATTGCATTTAATAATTTCGTCACTAGTTTAAATTTTATTATTACAAAATTTGTAATGTGAAAAAAAATCGAAGGTTTATGAATGCAACAAAGTGTATGGGTCAATAATGTGTTTTTCCAAATTATATATGTAAAGTTTACAGCACTAAATGCTTAGCATAAGCACTAAATTTTCGATTTGCTGGACATAAGCCAAATGATGAAAATTATATTCAGTTCATTCTTGGGAGAAGGGACAACTTTGGTAAACCCTTGAACTAATCACACCCAATTGGCAATTATCCAGACAAAAGATGGTCATCCAGTCAACTCGCTTGGCTATATAAACAATATAGATAATTGTAAAACCATCTTTATCCAACTCTAATAAGCAGAAGCTTTTAGAATAAGAGAAGGAACCATCCATTAGGCTACACAAACAAGTGGTTGGCTATGGAAGATTTCTTGATCTTATCCCTTCAGAAAGTGGAGAGAGATAAATTAAGTGATTTATGTACAACCAGCATAGGAGCTTCGTTCCCCTTTTCTATAAATAGCCCCTCAAATAAGAAGCTAAATAATGCCATTTTTACCTTAGCTAAACTTTGCTAAAATAAAAGCATGAACCCCAAAACCTTTAGTAAAACCAAAAAGCTCAAACATCCATTAAAAAAATATAAGCAAACAAAGTAAAACCCCCTCATTCTCTCATTAGAATTCTCATCTTCTTGAGAAAGAAATCCATCAAAAAGCATTTTTAGGTCTCTCGTCTGCTCTCCCTTCTCTTTTCTTTTAGCTCTTAAGCTTTGGATTCAAAGTCTTTCAAGGATTGTCCTAACAGGTCAAGTGGCACTATAAAAATCTATCTGTTCAGCAACAAAATTTTTTGTTACTAACGAGCTAGATTTCATAGGCATAGTAACAGAAGTTCAGTTTGTAGCTAAGGTTAGCGAGAGAATATCGACAAAAATTTTCCATTACTAAAATTCCCTTACTAGCCTTAGCGACAAAAATTCTCGTCGTTATTCCCATGCTAAATTTAGTGAGGGAATAGCAACAAAATTTTAGTGACAAATTTCCACTGTTATTCCCTCGCTAACCCTAGCTATGAAAATTTTCATTGTTATTCTGTTGCTAATGCGATAGACTTTTCATGGCTTTTCTGTCTCAATTTTATCAGTGTTCAGTAGGTATTTCGTCACTAGAATTTTATTTAATATTTTGTTTATATTATTAATTTTATATTTGTATTTATATTTGAAATTGTATTATAAATTAATATTGAAAGAACACAAAAAACATTCATTTATTAAAAATTAAAATAAATTGTATTATGTTTACAACAATATTGTACATATAAATTACATAAAAATGAAAAAAAAAAAAAATCTAATCATGTCCGTCCTAATCATCTAGCTCCACAAAATAATCTTCCTTTGGATGCAAAGGTGGTGCTGGTGGAATATAACAATGCATGTTAGTTAACATAAAAGTTAGTATTTGTTGCGTGCTCTACTGCATGGCAATAAACCATTGATGCTGAAACTAAATCTGCAGCTCGCCTTGAAGCTTGCCTCATAGCTTTTCTCAAGCCTCATCTTGGACCTGCATCCTAATGCGCTACACCAATTCAAGATCTGGAGTCATATGTGATGTGGTTGAGTAAGAGGTGACACAAGAAGGGGGATGACTAGATGTCACTTTAGAGTTAAGTCCGTACACTTTACTCTTCTTGTATCTTCCAACAACATCCATGTACACCTCATCAACGTTGGCAGTTTGAGTTTTTATAGAACGCTTTGGTATTTGTGAAGCAGCATCAACAATATAATTCTTTACCCCAGCCTAATAAATATGAATAATGATTATGAATGATAATTGAAGTTATTATAATAACAATAATGCAAAATAGTGCACTGCATTTTATTTAACTTGCATTGGTGTCCAATGATTGTTTATCAACAAATTGATTGTCGCTCTTCTTAATATGTATCTTTTTGAAAACTTCATAATTTGTTACTGGCAATTCTCTCTCCTTAAATAAAATTTTATTACATTAGTCGAAACAATCCAAAATTAAATTAAAAAAAAGTAAATAAACTAACCAAATCTATGTCGCGCTCAAGGAATGATCTAGAACTAGTTGTATGGTGACACAAACCAATACCAGCAAACTCTGTGTCTATTCCTAGAAGTTTGGGTAAAATACATTTGAAATTTTGGCATATCCTATTTTTGCTTCCTCAAATTTTAAATATCTTTAAAGACGCATTTGGCTTATTACCACGTCTTTAGTGGGATAAAGTATTTGAATACTACCTAGAGCTATATGTTCCCATGCAATCTTGACTATAGTCTCCATAGCGGCATCCCAAAAAAATATTTCTACAATATAAAAAAATATTAGCACATGAATTAAAATTGTATTAAGAAAAAAAAAATAAATTGTACCTTGAATTTCTCCTAGTAGAAATTCTTGGTGTTCGCTGATAACATCTTCCAAGTATTACCTTGAAGGTCCAAACGCTCCTTAAAATTTGAGGAAATGCGACTAGAACACCGATTTTATAGGATTAAACTAAAAAAAATTACACAAAAACATAAAATATAGCCAAACATATATATATATATATATATATATATATAATGAGATAATTATAATAACATACCTCGTATCAATGACTTGTATCCTAGGTCGATGAGATGATGAAGGATCAGCTGCAAATGCGATAGAAGTATCATAGGCAGACGACTATGTAGGTGCAACAGGTGGTGAAATAGGTGATGAAGACAAAGAATATGTAGGTGACACTACAACTGGTAGAGTTAGAGGTGGTGAAGTGGGCTAATCAGTTAGTGGTACATAAGGTGGCGAAGAAGACAACCTATCATGTTGGCCTCGACTAATACCTCATGTAGAACCTCGCCCTGATGAACTCTTACAATATTAATCATTCTCTTGCATCTTTTGAAATATGTAAATATGTATGTTTAGAAATTTAGTTACATTCAAGCAATATAAGATAAATATTACAAAAAAGGAATTGTGATAACACTACCTCTAATCACTATTGAAGTTATGCAAATTAACATCATCATCATTAATTCTTCATTTTCTGACACATTGTCCTTATTTTCACTCTCATCAATGTCAACAAATAAACCGGTTCGATCAATTAAACTCATTTGTTGATCTTGAACCTAAAGATCAATTTCAAAAATCTTTGTGTCATTATCTTGGAAAGGTTCATTATTGATAGTAAGAATTTTTACCATAAATTTAGCTTTTATTTTGCAAATACCTTGTCAATCATTCTTGTCCTGCTTTAACCTAGGATATGTGGCATAATCCACTTGTATTGCTTGTGACGCGAGAACAAATGGTTCATACATATTGAATATTTTTAATAATTCACATTAATAAGTTTGTATTACTTATGAACTATCATACCAATATTTGGTCTAGGATCAAACCACTCGCAGTTGAATAAAACAGTTCTCTTATAGTGTAGTGCAGGAAACTCTAACTCCATAACTTCAATTAATTGACCATAGTAATCACTCTCATCAACACTATAATTTGTGCCCTTTATGCAAACTCCATAATTTTTAGTTGCTCTATTAGAACCATGTGCTCTAGAATGAAATTTATAACCATTGACATAATATCCATGATAAAACTTTATAGTACGTAGTGGACCTTTTGCCAAATCCTTGATAAACATGTTAGTGACACTTTTTGATTGATTATGTGCCTACAATTTATATTAATTCAACAACTAAGCATTAAATTATGTTACACATACCTCAAAATGACAAGTTTATCATGCATTTTATATACTCACATATTTATTGAATGAAATTGCAAAATCATTCTCCAGGTACGTATCAACCTGATTGTTAGCAATTGTTGGATAACTTTATCGTAACCATGACATGTAAATCCATCACATCATATGTAAAAATAATAGACATTAGTATATATAAGTGTAATTCCATATTATTGTTGTTAAATATAAATAATGATGAATTTTTGCTCAATAAAAAGGGCTGCTTCCTCACAATTAAGAAGAATGTATGTGTGCACAACATGATATTCTTTGTTAATCAGTGTTCTTATTTTAAACCTCCTTAATGGTGACCTGTAGGTTTGAATATACTAAGCATCTCATTATATTCTTCATAATCCCCTCTACATTCATCATTATTTTGGGGGACTTTTCAATATGTCACGCATTAACATGGGGCTCAAAGTAGTGTGCATAGAAAGTTAAAGCTTCTTCAACAAAATATGCATTACAAATAAAACCTTCAACTTGAGTTTTATTTTATATGTTATTTTTTAAAAATTTTAAAGGTACCTTTTGAATGGATACCTCCATTGATATTGAACTAGACCTGCAATTCTTGCTTCGTATGAAAGATGAATTGGGAGATGTTCCATACAATCAAAGAAGCTTAGGGAAATATACATTCAAGCTTGTACAAAATAACAAGAATCTTTTGCTCTAGCCATCTCATGTACAACAGTTGAAGTTAAATCCTTGAAGAAAAGGCTCAACTCCATTAAGGCTTGCCAAACATGTGCTGGAAGCAATTCTCAAAATGCAATTAGCATCAATTGTTGCATAAAAATAAGGCAATCATGAATTTTCAGCCTAAACAACTTAAGTTTTTGCATATCCATACATCTGCCCATATTTGAGACATATCCATATAGAAATTGCAAGCTTTTAACCCATTCACATAGAGCCATGTTTCCCCATTTGTCAATAGTGTAATAGGCTTTAGGATATTTTTCAGTTATGGGATCACGATCTAATTCTTCTTTTCAACAAAATTGTTTCAAGTCTTCCATTGATTTGGCATTATCTTTAGTTTTTCTTTCCACATTCATCCGTATTAAACACATTATCAAAAACACTCTTTTCAGTATGCATCACATCTAAATTATGCCTAATCAGGTTGGTTTTCCAATATGACCGATCCTAGAATATACTTCACTTTCTCTAACTAGTTACTTTTAAAATTACTGCATTCCCTACATAATTATCCACATTAGCGACCTTCTATAATCCCTATTCCTTTATCTTTGCTAATATCTCATCTCTTGATCAGATTGGTGGTGAAGTGGCAATCGCGATTCTATTTTTAAGAAGGGATGTTTTGTTCCTCCAAAATGGATGGTCATCAAGTAAAAACTTGCATTGGTTGTTAAACCATGATGTCTTGCCCCTTCTCGGTGGAGTAAAAGCATCGAAGTTGTCCATGTAATAAGGACATGCCAATTTCCCTATTGACAACATAGAATATGCAGAAAAATTACTAATTGTCCATATTAATGCAACATGTAGTTGAAAATTCTACTTTTTTGACACATCTTTGGTTTGAACCCTAACTTCTCACAACTTCTTCATCTTTGTAATGAATGGTTGCTAGGTCTCATAACTATCACAATTAAAAACATATATTCTTCTTTCATACACATCCATGGGGCAAATTGTATAGAGTGACTATTACAGGCTAAGATAAATATTATTGTCTTGACTGACCGAATGGTTAAAACCCATCTGTGCAAAGTTTAAGTTTTACATTCCTATATTCAATTGTAAATGTCAAATGCATCCTATCAAAATGCTTTCACGCTTTCGAATCTAAGCAATGCCTCGTCACACCATCTTTTTCTTCTTCAACATGCTTAGCATGCCATCTCATATCTTTAGTCTTGGCTTTTAACGTATACAATCTTTGTAATCTTGGAGTGACTAGAAAGTAGTACATTTTCTTATAAGGAACTATCAATTGTCATTTAGAACTTTCGGCACTAGATGCTTATAACGCGAAAATGCACAAAATTTGCAACTAAGCAACTCACTATCTTCTCCCCAATAAAGCTTACAACCATTCTTACAACAATGAATCTTTTCTACATGTAAACTCATTCCTTATACCGATTTCTTCATGCTATAGAAGTCTTTGGTCATAACATTATCAACAAGTAATAACTCTTGCATTAATTGACATATATCATCATAACATTTTTCATATATATGATGTTCTGCCTTAATGTTCAACAATTGAGCAATAGTTGACAACTGTGAATGGTGCTACATCCAGGCCATACTTCTTTACTTGCAGCCTGCAACGTGTTATAAAAATATTGTGCTTCAACATTTGGTGTTTCCTTTTCATCAATTGCATGACATGACGAAATAACAACATTAAATACCATTTCATTGTAATTGATATGAGATTCATAATCTACAATAGAAGGAAAGTTTGTTTCTTCCGCACCAGCTCATTTTCTCAAATATGCTCTCACATACGATTAACCATGTCTAGACCATTGATAATATCTAGGTACAAATCCATATTTAGCCAGATGGTACTTAACCATTTCAACTTCATCAATCGTCAATTTTGATCTCCTATGATTACATGAACATCTTATTTTATTTCCATCCATATACTCCAGATGGTTGCAAGCAAACATTATAAAAATTTCTATACCCTCTAAAAATTATGGATTTAAGAACCCATTAGTTAGCCTACGGTACATACACTCACAATCAGAACACATTATTTTGTACCTAAAATTACATCACCGATAAATAAATACCATTATGTTTCACATTTGTAATCTCATGCCTAAGATTTATTCAATTTCATGTATTTTCAAGGTTTGAAGCTAACCCAATGCATTATTGTCTATCGTCTTAATGCACTTACATAAATTTTGGTAGCATGTCCCCATCGTTCTGCAAGTACATGATGTAAAACATGAACAAACAAATGTGATAGACACCTTATCACAAGTTTCATATCACGTTTATCTGCACATATTTTACTATGCACATGAAGAACAATATCATACTACTAAAATTCATTCTCATGCCATGAGTTTATTTAGACAATGCATTTTCAAACCTTCACATGGGACAATTTAGTGAATTATTAACACTTAATGTAAATAATTCACTAAACAAGTTTCTAAAGTTTACCCCTGAGAGTCTAACAAAATTTTGGCACAGTTTCGCCGAAACCTGAACTTACCAAACCTCAATATGAGATATATAAATAATGTCCCTACAAGAAAAAAAAAACACTTCTAATATTTCTCCAACTATAAGTTTTAATACTATGAAGAAACCTGCATGAAAACGCACTTCTAACACTACCATTCATCACAAATCAATATCACAACTCATTATTGGGGATTAACAATTTTTACATTTATACAAATTAGTGTGTATTATATAACAATATTTGAATGAACATCACATTCCATAATTAAGAATAATATAACATAAAATTAAAACTTAATGTCTAATTAATATACCAAATAAATATATGTAGTAAATAAACAAATTAATTAATTATTTCCCAAACTAATCCTTAATAATTACTTTAAATTTTCTAATTAATGTTAAAATAATATCATAAATATTAATTTCAAATGTCTTCATAAATCTACTAAATAATATAATATACAACAAATTAATTTCATAATTACTAATAAATTTCAAAAATATCCTAACTTTCAAATTTATCATAAAAAATAATAAACATACTTAATGTCTAACTTTCTAATTAATTACATATTCATTCATTAATTTATATTCTTCTAATTAATTATAAATTTAATAATTAATTCCCAATTTTCTAATTGATTACAATATCAAAAGTTCATTTATTATTTTCTATTTACTATAAATTTAATTACAATAATTAATCTTGTAATAAATTAACTTTTGAATATATTAGTTTTCAAATTAATTAAATAATTTTCTAATCATTCACTATTTCAAATATTCATATAATTTGAAAAATTCACTATAATTTTCTCTAAAAATTGAAAATTTCACCACACCTAATTTAGTTCACATATTTTCAACATTTCAACTATTTTTCACATAATTAACAATTACAAATTTATATATAATAACCCTAAACATAAAATATTATTCCTAATTTTCACATAATTTCCAACAAAACCTATTTAACTAAACTAAATAAGATTATGAAAAATTAAAAAAATTTAAATATCAATATTTTATAATTCAAAATTTAACATTATTAACAACAAAAATATTTCACAAATTCATAATCTCTAACATAATTTACATATATATATATATATATATATATATATATATATATATATATATATATATATATATATATATATGATAAATAACAAAAA
>CATIWR010365893.1:0-11376 GCA_949677035.1 Omphalea diandra
TATATATATATATATATATATATATATAAAATTATTTTCTATCTTTTTTTTTTAGTCCCCTATGCGCATAAACGCACAGGAGACAAAAGAACCTATGCGCGGTAGTAACCGCACATATGTGCAACTTGGACCGCACATGTACTACCATAGGCGAGATTTTAAGAATCCCTTGTATGGTGCCACGCACATGTGTGTGACAGAAACAACACATCTTCTGGAAATTTCTTTTTTTTATTTTTTTATTTTTTTGCATTCTTTGTGCGTATCTCCTCGCCATGAACAAGACAATGCTCTAACGGATCTTAAGAGATAATTATCTGTATACAATTAGAAATAACACAATCCAAAAAATCAATGAAATAACAAGTGTCATATTGATCAAGTGAGTGTTTAAAAGCATCATAAATTTTAAAGGTCACTTCTTCATCTCCCACCCTTAAAGCTAATTTACCTGTACTAACATTATTTGAAGCTCTATTTATAGCAAAAAATGGTCAACCCAAAATTAATGGAACCTCAACATCTACGTCCATATCAAGTATGACAAAATCAAGTGGAAAAATGAATTTGTCTACCTTCACCCACGCTTTCTCAATGATACCTCTGGGGTATTTAATTGATCTATCAACTCATTGAATGCTCATTTTAGTTGGTTTATGCTCCCTAACCTTAACTCAGCAAATAATTTGTATGCATTAGGTTTATGCTTGCAACTAGATCAACAAAAGCTCTATCAATTGTCAAATCACCAATAAGATAAGGGATAGTAAAACTCCATGGATCCTTCAGCTTTCGAGGTAGCTTGTTTTTCAAGATGACCGAACATTCCTCACTAAGGATCGTTGTAGATAACTCCTTAAGTTTCTTCTTGTTGGCTAGGAGTTCTTTTAGAAATTTTGCATACTTGGGCATATGTGAAAGAGCTTAAACAAACTATAAGTTAATGTGGAGTTGCTTAAAGAGTTCAAGAAACTTACCATAATGTTCATCTAAGTGATCTTTTTTAAGTCTCGTAGGATATGGAATAGTAGTTTTGAATTCCTTAACTAGCATAGGGCGTGCATCACCTTAGTCTTGGGTCTCCGCCATGATTTTCTCCTTGACTAGAGTTTAGGTCCAGCTTGTAGTTCTTTTCTGCTCTAAGGGTGATTGCCTTTACATGTTCCTTAGGATTTGTCTATGTATTACTAGGCAAAGTACCTTGTGGCCTTTTTGAAATCATTTTAGCAAGTTGTCTAATTTGATTCTCTAAATTGTGGATGAAAGCTCCTTGATTTCTCAACATTGTTTCATGATTCTTCAAAGTGGCATCTTGAGCTTGGAGTCGAGCATCAAAAGCTTAGATGAATTTGGTCATTAGCTCTTCCAAATTTGATTTTGCTCTTAGGGTGCTTGTTGCTGCTATTGGTACCCTTGTGGAGAATTATTCCTTTGTTGCCCTTGGTTCCCCCATGAGAAATTTGGGTGGTTTCTCCATCCTGGATTATAGGTGTTACTATAAGGGTTATTTTGTGATCATGGAATGTTAGGGATCAAGCTTAGCTTAAATCCATATCCCTCATTTTTGTTATCCTAAAAATCTAAGTTGAGCAAATAAAAGCTAGTAAGGTTTATGGGTCAACTAGTATAAATTTTAGACTTAAGGCATCAAAGAGCTTATAAATAGGTTTCGACCATGATTAATTAGGCTTGCTATAAGTTTTAAAAGCCCTAGGCCTTCTCATTCCCTAGCACTAGCATAGTCTAAAATTCAGGTCATGGCATTAAACATCCTAAATTAGCACATACTTAGTACCCTCTTACTTATTAATACCAATATGAAGCATATTTTCATATGACAAGCAACAATCACCCTTAGCTTTTGTAAGATAAGCAGTAGAGGTAGGGTCATAAGCTTGCACGTAATGTGCAAGAATGTTCACAAACCCATTAATAAAAATGCCCCTAGTATCTCTCTTAGCAACCATCCTTATATGATGAATAAGCTACCAAGCGATGTTAATGGAATGATCAAATCTCATGGAGCATAGAAATAATAATTCAATTCTATTGACTATCATGGTGCTCTCTTCTATATCCATCACTGATGACGCAAGTAAATGGCACATATACCGTAAAGATGGCTCTCTAATTTTTGAAACCTTAATCATCCATGCTTCATAATGATAGTTGCCACCTAAACAAATCCAAACTACTTTGGTTATCAAAATCCTTAGAAAAATCCACTTACCCATATTGTTTAGTTAAAAAGCTTCTACAATTTTGCTCGAAGGAATGGTATAGGGCTTATTAATCAATTGTAAACAATTAGTTATAAAAAGTTAGCACCCACTTGTTTTCCAAGATTCAACATGCAAACTAGTAAGAAATTCTAGATTTAACTCTCTATATGAAAAGATACAAAGCTAAACAAATTGTTCCCATTAAGGAACCTAAATGTGCTTTTGGAATTCATCAAGCAAACTAACATTTGTTAAGGCACCTATGTCAATGAACATGGTGGGGAGAAAAGTGGATGCTTTGAGAGGATTGCATAGCTAGTTTCAAGTTCATTCTCCCCAAACATTAGGGTAGCACTAGGAAGTGGTTTGGTTAATTGCATAGCGATGGTCTTAAGCCTATTAGATATGGTGGAAATCAAAAGTATAAGGTGGAAAATGACTATTGGTGGATTTTGGAGGAGTGTTGATGCTAGAAAGGTTAATTTATGGATGAGAAAGGAAGTGCACACGATTGTGTTTAGGATTTTTTGAGATCAAAGTGAGAAAAAGGTGAAAGGTGAGTTTAAATTAGATTTTTAATAGAGTGCATGGTTGTGCATCGACGTCATGTGTTCTAGGCAAGCATTATTATTTGTAAATGATATAAGCATACAATTGTCCACTAAAATGCATGGTTGTGTGGTTTGTTTGGCAAATGAAAGGATTAAGGTGCTCAACCATGCCTCGAGGTCGTGCATTTTAGGCTGGCTTTAGATAGTAAGGTGCTAGAGATGCATGGTCGCATGATAAGGGACACATGGTTATGCATTTATGCCATGTGATTCAATTTTCTATTGCCTAAATAACTCTTTTGGTACATGACCTTATGAGAAAGTCACGTGTCCTTCCAAAGGATTGTTTTATGATGATTGATCATCCTAATGGCTGTGGGGCTTACCCTTCCCCCCTCCCCTCTATGAACATATACTTGTCTTAATAACCCTTAACATAAAAATTAATGTAAAAGTATAAGAAAACATGCCAAATTTAACCAAACACAAAGAACACAACACAATAGTGCAAGGATTAATATGAAAAACACTAAGATGAGTAAAGAAAACTTCCCTAAACTTACTTAAGCCATCCATATTGAATCCCTCAAACTTAAACCTACACCAACAAAAAAGACATAAAAAGGAAAAAGAATATAATGAACGATGAAACACAGAAAGAAAAATATGAGAAATTTCCCCAAGACATATTAGTTTAAGGTCTATAATTCGACCCATATGTTTGTCTTTTAAGAATATGCATTTAGAAGAGGAAGAGTCTCCCCCATTGGCATATCAACTCTTTCATAATATAGCTTTAAATTGTTTCCATTAACCATATGAATTTCACCCTTAGAGTTGGTGATTTCAATGGCACCGTGAGGATAATCTTTAGAATGACTAATGGACCTGACCATCTAGACTTAAGTTTACCTAGGAAAAGTCAAACTCTATAATTGAATAAGAGAACTTTGTATCTTTCATTCAATTCTTTTAGTATGATATGATGATCATTCCATTGTTTAGTCTTCTCTTTATAGATGCAATTGCTTTCATAGGCCTAAAGACAAAGGGCCTTAAGTTCATTGAGTTGGAGCCTTATTTTCTCATTAGTGAGATACATGTCAAAGTTCAAAAACTTAACCACCCAATAGGCTTTATGCTCCAATTCCACTAGCAAATGACAAGTTTTCCTAAACACCAGTTGATAAGGAGTGATTCAAATTAGAGTCTTATAAATAGTGCGATAAGCCCAAAGTGTGTCATGAAGCTTCAAAGTTGGCGATCTTTTTTATTATTTGATTTATCACTTTATTAGATACTTTAACTTGGCCACTTATTTGGGGATGATAAGGCATTGCTAGTTTGTGAGTTACTCTGTATTTTTTGAATAATGCCTTAAATTGTCCGCGGCAAAAGTGTGACCCACCATCATTAATGATTTCACATAGAGCTTCAAAATTTATGAAGATGTGTCTCTTGAGGAATTGGTCACTACTTTAGCATTATTGTTGAAGCTGCCATGGCTTCTGCCCATTTCGACACATAATCAACTGCCACTAAAATGTATTTATTCCTAAGGGATTTTGGGAAGGGTCCCATGAAGTCGATACCCAAAACATCAAAGAGTTCCACCTTAATTATTGAGTTCAAAGGCTTCTCATTCCTCTTGAAGATATTAACTACTCTTTGGCAACTATCTTAAGACTTTACATAATCAAAAGACTCAATAAATAGTAAGGGCCAAAAGAATCCACTTTATAATACCTTAGCCACCCTTTTAGATTGACTAAAGCGGCCTCCACATTCTTATGCATGGTAATGAAATAGGATATTACCCATCTCCTCCTTTGATATACATCTCCTTATGACTCCATTGACATACTCTTTAAACAAATAAGGCTTTTCCTAAAAATAAAATTTAACATCATGCAAAAACTCTTTCTTTTGATAGGAATTAAAATGATGAGGAATAATGTCACCTACTAAGTAGTTGAAAAACTCAGCATACTATGGAGTTTGGAAAGCATTAAGAAGAAATAACTGCTCATTTGAAAAATTTTCATTTATGGAAATACTTATCTCTTCTCTTCAATGTGTTCGAAATGAGAGAGATGATCAACCACCATATTTTTTGGCCCTTTGTCTTTAATCTCTAAATCAAATTCTTAGAGTAAGAGAATCTACCTTATAAGCATCAATTTGGCATCCTTCTTTATAAGCAACCAATGAATAGTTACATGATCAGTATACATAATGACTTTAGAGCCAAGTAAATATAATCAAAATTTATCAAAGCCAAACACTATAGCCAAAAGTTTTTTTTCCATGGCCGCATAATTAATCTGGACATCATTAGGGGTTTGGCTTACACAATATATAACATGAAGTTTCCAGTCCTACCTTTGCCCTAAAATAGCTCTTACGACATAGTCGCTTACATTATACATCAAATTAAATGGCAAGGACCAATCCAGCTTGGTCATAATAGGAGTAAAGTGAGTTCCTTCTTTAACTTATGAAAAACATCTAAACAATCATTAGTAAAGTAAAAAAGAACATCCTTTAGTTAAAAGATCACTAAAGGGTTTATAAATTTTTGAAAATTCTTTGATGAAATGTTGATAAAACTCTACATTTCCTATAAAACTCCTTATTCCCTTCACAAATGTTGGAGAAGGTAGTTTTTCTGTGACCTCTATCTTTCCTCAGTCCATTTTTTAATGCACTCTGATGAGATATTATGCCCAAGTATAATACCTTCATGCACCATGAAGTGGCACTTATCCTAATTAGGAATGGGATTGGTATTGTCACATCTTTATAATCCATGTCAAGGTTAGCCAAATAATCATCAAAAGAATCACCAAAAATAGAAAAGTGATCCATAAATTTCTCTACCATTTTAGAGAATACAACTATCATGCATCTTCGTAAAGTTATTAGTAGATTACAAAGAACAAAAGGCATACCTTAATAAGCAAAAGTACCATATAGTCATGTGAATGTCATCTTTTCTTGATCTTCTAATGCTATTTGAATTTGAAAATAGCATGAGTACCCATTTAGGAATCAATAGTACATGTGACTTGCAAGTCTTTCTAATGTTTAATCAATAAAAGGCAAAAGGAAATGGTCCTTACAAGATACAACATTTAGTCATTGTTTTCATTAATCACAACCATCATCTCCCCTTTCTTACGAACCATATGAACCAAACTAACCCATGGGCTGTCCAAAACAGGGTAAGTGATTCATGCATCTAGCAATTTCACCACCTTTTTCCTAACTACCTTTTTCATGTAAGGGTTAAGCCTCTTTTAGTGTTCTATGGTGGACTTATGATTGTCCTCCATCAAAATTTTATGCATACAAAGTGTAGGGCTAATTCTTCTAATATTCGCTACAATCCACCCCAAGGCTTTAATCATATTTCTCAATACTCTTAGCAATTTTTCCTCTTGTATATGTGTGAGCTCATTGAAGATGATAATTGAAAGTGTTTTATCATTCTCTATGAATGTATATTTAGGATGAGGAAGGGCTTAAACTTAAGTTGAGGAGGTTGAAAAATGAAAGATGGGGTTATCTTAAGGTATTTCTCATAATGCAAATGCTCAATAAGAGAATAAGAAGAAGGAATAGTATGTACCCCAAGAATTGGGGTACTTACATCTACAAGATCTCTAACCTGCTCGTTCTTTACCTAGAGCATGGCTACATTTTCAAGATCGTGAGTCTCTTACTCTTTTTTAAGGACTTCTTTAGTGCATTCCTTAATGATACCAATCCGCATGCACTTTTCATCCTTCATATGCTTTTTAATGGCTTGTACATATGAAAACTACTTCTTCATCCTTTATTCATAAAGTAAGTGCTTTTTATTTAACATCAACCAAAGCACCACCACTTACAAAAAATGGTCATCCCAAAAGTAATGGAATTTCCTTATCCACTTTTATATTGTGAACCACAAATTTTGCTATAATTATGAACTTTTCAACCTTGATGAGCACATCTTCCATTATCTATTTTGGACATATGATTGAGTGATCCACTAATTGAAGGGAAATCTTTATGTGCTTTATCTTCCCAATACCTAGTTTTTTGAAAACAAATAAAGGCATCAGATTTATGCTAGAGCCTATATCATAACGAGCTTTTTCAAAAGAAACATGACTAATGTCATAAGGTATAGTGAAAATCCATGGATCTCCTCTTTTACTGAGCAATTTATTAAGGAGGATAACGCTATACTCCTCAGTCAATGTGACTCACTCACATTTCTCTAAATTTCTCTTCTTTAAAAGTACATCTTTCATTAATTTTGCATATTTGGGAATTTGGGCAAGTGCCTTTATAAATTGGATATTGATTTGAATCTTTTTTTAGCATACTGACAAACTTTGCAAATTACTTGTCTACGAAGTTTTACTTGAGCCTTGAAGGGAATGGAATAGGAAATACATATGATTTTACTTTTTCCTTAGGCTTGTCCTCTTAGATTAGCTCTTCTTCGTTATCCACCTTGTCTTCTTTTTTTGCATCTTCCTTTACCCTAGATTGATGTTACTTATTAGTTCTTAAGGTGATGGCTTTCACTTGCTTTTTTGGGCTGGTTTTGAAATTGCTAGGTAGGCCACTTATGGATCTAGGGTTAAGGGCATTAGTTAATTGTTCCACTTGGTTCTCAAGGTAATGGATGAAAGATGAATGATTTTTGTTGGTTAGGTCTGTCTTAGCATCAAATTACCTCATCATCTTTTCATATTGTTCAACATTATAATTATTTATGGATATGAATTATTCTAAGAGGTTTTTTAGTCTTTTTTAAAAGGTTGGTAATTTAGTGGTGGGGATTTAAAACTAAGTAGAGGTCCTTGGTTCTTGGGATTTAGGGTGTTATTGTTAGACCAAGAAATACTAGGGTGATTGTGCAAACTAGGACTGTATGTGTTAAAGTATAGGTTGATGGCTAATTGTTGAAGTTTCCCACATAATTCACTTACTATTGAGTGAAGGGGTTCCCCACATGGCAATCAATACTCTTATGCCCGCTTTCACCATAAAAGTCATGCATAACCTATAAGAAAGTAGAAGAAAACACATTATAATTAAAAACACTCAATTACTTAGACAAAGATGATTTCTAACCTTGCAAGGTTTGGAATGCATACATTTTTTAAACCTCTGCTACTTTCTTTGGCAAAATCCATTCATAAGCTTGGTATTTATTGTTTGCCATTATCTTAATCGAATCATAGGTTGCATCCATCATTTTATCCACTAGAGATCCTTGATTTATTGGATTTATGGTGATCTTGATTTACTTAAAGAATCCATTATAAAAGGTATACATGAATGACCATTTTAGAATTTGATGTTTCGAGCATTTTCTCAAAAGATTTTTCAACCATTCCTAAGCTTCATTTAAGGTTTCTCCATCTTATTGGCTAAAAATGGTGATTTCATTTCTAAGTCTAGCCATCTTTGAAGGAGGGATTCTGAGTAATGGTACTTTTAAGCTCCAATGAATTAATCCATACCTTAGCCATATCCTTAAGAGTGAATATGAAAAGGCATAGTCTTACCACATCTACAGACATTGCATTTTACCCTAGACATAAATCTTTAAGAAGTTTTCTATGTGAGCATTGGGATCCTCTTGAGATAGGCCATGGAATTAAAAAGTGTTTATAAGCATTTGAATAAATGTTGGCTTCATCTCAAAAGTATTAGCATTAACAATAAATCAAGTTATAATTGGTTGCAATCCTTCAAGAGATGGTGTGGGGAAGTCTTTCAAAGGGCGGTCTCATTGATTTTCCATCTTTTGATTTTGTTATTTTCATCACCTTCTTTTAATTAGGGTTCGTTCGATTTTTGAATCAAGAGAAAGTAAATCTTCTTCGTTCCATTGATTTCAAGTTTTAGTCATACACCTAAAATAATGAAAAAAGAAGTAAGATAAAAAATAGGAAATAAAACTTTAGATTAATATAAAAATAATAACTTAGAATTAATGTAACGACCATGTAATGACCACTTGTTCGCAAATCATGTTGCTCTGATACCAATAAATGTAATGACCGTATTCATATTTGCTCTAAACTCATATGGCTCTGATACCACTAACTGTCACGATTGTATTCATATAACAGAACTTATATGGCTCTGATACCAATAAATGTGATAACTGTGTTCATTTACAAAACTCATACTATTCATATCCACAATCTGTAATGCTATAATCAGTACCTATCAAAGCACTCAACATCCGGAATTTGCCCGTCAGCCCCGTGATGTCATACACATCGAGATTTGCACGTCTGCCCCGCGTATGCTTGAGCCCTCTTTGATACCAAAACTGTAACATCTAAATTCATTTGTCAAACTAATAATTGTGACATCCATTGTTCTCATTTGTAAATCAGCTTTGATAACACAAATTGTAACGTCACAATGTGGCTACAACTGGTACCTATCAGAGTACTCAACATCCGAGATTTGCCCATCAACCCCGCGATGTCATACACACCGAGATTTGCACGTCTGCCTCGCGTGTGCTTGAATCCTTTGATACCACCAACTGTAACTATCGTCTTCAGTTGCAAATCATGGCATTTCACATTTAGAAATGCATACACATTAAGATTCATTCAGCATACATATAAAATCCCATATGTATTTAATGTACACATATGTTAACTAATGTCAGGACCAGTGACCATAACTAGTTCCTATCAAAAGCATGTACATGACGTAAGGAGAGAGAGTTGAAATTCAGTCGACGACCTGTGTTCCATGTGTCCTTATGCAAGACTTTATGCACCAAAATGTCCAAACTCTATGCTTCAGTATCTGAAAAATAATTGTGATTTTGTGAGTCACGACTCAGTGAATAAAAACAATAATCAAATTCTCATGGCATAATCTATAATCAAATATCATCAAGATACATTACAAGTATAACAATTGACTTTGCAAGTGCAAATGCAATAGCTTTATTTTTGTCGTGGCCGAGCAAGGCAAACATTGCTCCTGGGATATTCATGTGATTCATGTAACATATGATTTGGGACCTATTGGTCCATCTTCTTGTAATTCATTTGCAAGTGTTTGACAAGTCGATCACAACGCCCTTTTAGTTCAATATGCAAATGCTTATTCACAAATGATATGCCAAGTAATCGTGAAGAGCATTTGATTCTCATTTGGCCTGTATTCCCATGTAACATATAACAATTCAATCATATATACACGTAATAGAACATAATCATATTATTCCCATGTAACATGCAACAATTCAATCATTCTCACTTGACTTATATTTTCATGTAACATGTAACAGTTCAATCATATATACATGTAATAGAACATAATCATATCATATAATTATCACATACACCCATTGAATCCAATTATTGTTTCTACTCACCTTTTGATGCTACCGACCTTTATGGTAGGGCTTCTTCAAAGTATCGAGACCCTAGAATTTGATACATACATGGTTACAAGTATGTCAAAATGATTATGAATGCTTGGTGCATGATCAATGCAAGTGGACCTATGTTTATGCATATATTCCTTATATGGCAGCCTGAGCTTGCTACACAGTCACAGAAATAACTCCCAACATACTTATCCAAATGGCTTGATTCTTTTTTTCAAACAAACTAGATATATAATGGGACAACATATTCAAATTTCAGGCAAATATCAGATACACACAAAATGTGGTTAATTTTTAAATGTTTCCCTGTTCCAGTGTCATCTCAGTCTGAGTAGGTCTTATATTCTTGGGAATATCTCAAATTGTACCAGTCTAATTGCAATAATATTTTACCATCAGTTACAAAATGTGTAAAGGAACATTTTTCATGTTTTACTTATTATCCAGTTCAGTCTATAAGGTCACCAAAACAAAAGACCAATCTTGGGGCAAGTAGGTTCATAACATGTTGACAACCAGTCATGATTAAGGGACAATATCTCAGCAACCATGCTGAATTTGGCAACAATATTTCACAGGCATGTATATCAGATATAAATATACAAATTTCAAGTTTGGACGATCATCAAATTCTGAGTCTATGGTTATCAAATACTTGGAAAACAGATTCAAAAGAAAGGTGGGTTTCACTCTGGTACAGAGTCAGTCCCAATCAATGAGCCATAACTCTTTCCACACAGAAAATCAATCAAAACTGGTTTACAGGTGTTTAGATGGAACATAATCATACATATTTCATGTTTTACACTTTGTCAAAATCAGAACATAAAGCCATCAAAATATAAGAAAACAGAAGGCTGAGATAATCTCAGTTCGGATTTGACCTAGTCCTACTGAAGGGATCATATCTCCTCACATACACAAAATCAAGCAAAACTGTTTCGTACACATTTATATGAGACATAAAGCTACAAATTTCATATTTTGCACTTTCCCTAATTCCTCTTCTAGGGTTACAAAATCCTGGGTGTAAAATTCTACTCTAACAGCAAAATCCAACAGAATCAGCTCTTATTCTCTTGGATTACAACTTCCATCCAAGAGATCTACCTCAATTACTCCATAATTCTCACTAACCATGCATGATTAACATGTCATGAGATGTTAATTC
>CATIWR010365907.1:0-38570 GCA_949677035.1 Omphalea diandra
TTATTAAGGTTTTAATTTTATATATTTTTGTATTGAAATTTTTTTGTTTCAATGATTAGGCTTATATCTTGATCATAAGTAGTATATTGATATTTTATTCTTCTATCATTATTGTTGTTGTTATTTTCTTTTTTGTATTTAATAATTATTCTTATGGCATTTATTTTTATATATATATATATATATATATATATATATATATATATATATGAGAGTTTTCAATGGTTACATCTTTATGGATGATTATTTTTTTTATAATTGAATAATAAATGTTTATAATTTTCAGTGTAAGTATTAATTGTAAGTTACAATTATAAGAACCATTAGATTTTTAATCTCAATGCTGAAAATGCAATAATCATAGATATGTAAAAATTGCAATATATATATATATATATATAGAGAGAGAGAGAGAGAGAGAGAGAGAGAGATTGATCCTTTGATAATGATACTTGTGATGCTTTGGCTCATGACTAACAATGATATAATGTAAGAAACACAAAAATTTAACTTGCTTTTCTTATTTTACTTTTTTTTTTTTTTTTTGTTTCCAACAAATGATAAGTCATTACATAACTCTACAAGATACTAAAAATAATTACATAAATATTCAAAATGATCTTATTTGATTAAATTATTTATTCTCATGTTGTTTAACTAATCCCAATTATTTATATGACATTAAAATTTCTTCAGGTAAGTCATAAAAATCACCCTTTTTGAATTGCATTATAAGCTTTTAATTGTTAGAAAAGTATTTTGATAAGTCATTTTGAATATAGTTTCTTGCTAATGAAACTCAAGTATATATCAATTGATAAGTCCGAGTTAGTTACTAGAAATCCTAATGTTATATTCATCTTCATTGCATTATAAAAATAAAACAAACCAAATGATGTTCTTGTGATTCATTCTCTCAATAAAGTTATGCCCGCAGGTATGCTATCTGTTATTTTATCAACAAGAACTATATAATCATAAGTTCAAAACTTCTTTTACACTCATCAATCCTATTATAACTAAAAGACCTTGTAATTACGTATTTAATATATACCAAATGTTGGTGAAATAAATTTCACTTTATTCATGATTATAGCACATAAATCTATAATTCAATACAAACATCTTATAACCAATAAAATTTTTTTCTTTCATTTTACTTTAAAAATAACTAGACTATTCACTATAACATCATCAACTATATTAATACACATTATAAACAAAATTTCAATAATATGAAAAAACCTTCCTAAATAGGCTTGGACCTTATCATCTTAGATTAGTTCATGGAAAGACACCACCTATAATGGAAAAACCTAAAGAACTTCTATAATTGTCTTATTCATATAATTAGCTCTTTATATCTTTATTCTCTTATTCATATAATTAGCTCTTTATATCTTTCTCTAAATTTATAAAAAACTTTGAATAAAATAATAGTTTCTGATAAAGATGAAGACAACCAACAAATCTTTTGAATAATGCCCTTATTTGAGGTAAGAGGTGTAATCGAGCCGAGTTGAGTCAAACTTTATCAAGCTCGAGCTTGAGGTTGCTCGAGTTCGACTTGAAAACTAAAATCTCGAGCTCAATCAAGGTTCAATTTTAATATCAAACTCAATTAAATACTTGAATACTCAAACTTGACTTTATTAGGCTCATTTATTTATATAATTTTTTTTTGTGAATTTTATAACTTGAAATTTAGGCTCGAATAAGTCGAATATGCTAGATTATGCATGGATCGGTTAAACTCGATTGGTAATATTATAAATATACCTAAGCTCGATTAAACTCGTAAGTCTCTTGAGTCGAACATTTTGAAACTCGAATTTGGCTGGCTCGATTGCTGGAGTAGCTTGAGATCGACTCAATTAATTTCAGATATTTCTCAAGTTGATCTCAAATAGTTTGCAAGCTGTCTTGGTTTATTTACACCTTACTTGAGGTGTTGAAGTTCCTAGATTTAGTTTATCAGGGTCAAGTTTTTTGTAAACATAATTTTTAAGTTAGCAACTATAATAGATGCAAGCGTAATAATAACAAAAATTAGGATAAAGTTGTAGCATGTGACTAGTTATTTGCTCACTTAATTTAGCTAATTTGTATACTCATTTTTATATTAAAGTCTAACCTAGTCCAAACTCAGTTAGGCCCATATTTAAAAGGATTGGGTTTTGAAATCCTACTTGGATATATTGCACCCAACTCGATTAATAAAATATTAATATTTTTGTGTATATTTTACTATTTTGGGCTGGACTTGATCAAAATCGAAAGCTTGCTTCTTAGGCTAGATTTATTAAGAGAATAAATGTTTGGTAAATATTGAGAATGATGTTGAGATTTGCTGAGATTTTATAAATGCCTAGAATATTCATAAGGAAAAAGACTTATCCAACTTGGAAATGTAATATGAATTTTTGTTGATATCGTTATGTTTCTAATGATATAGTTACTAGCGGGCAGCCTATCGTTGATCAATATTGGAGCTATTTTTAGATGTAAGATAGATTCTTCTAGTTTATTTTGTTGTAGACGTAGTTAAGTGGTTATATTTTGATGACAACTGATAGTGCTTTTTTCTTTTCATTTTTATTCAAACTTTTGTTAGAGATTGAATAGCTTTGACTTTTGACTAAAATTGAATATACTCCAACTTCTGATAGAGATTGCATAGGCTAATAATGAATGATGTTCCTAGTAATATAATAGTTTTCATAATAAAAAAAATAATTGTAATTGATGCAAACGAGATAACTTAAAATTAGGTTAAATTTGGATAAAAAGATTTAGGATAAAACTAGAATTGATCATGGGCTTGAATAGAGTTGCACAAGGACTTAGAGATCTTGAATTGACTTGAATAACCGAACTAAAAATATCTAGAGCCAAAAAATATCTATTGACTTATTTAGAATAAAAAAATATCTATTGACTTTTTTATTAGCTTTCGAACTAAATCAAATCGATATATAAATTTGGAATGGAATTGAATCTTAGAGTATTCAAACTGAAACTATATTGAAATTTATAAGTATCAAACCAAAATTAGATAGAAATTTATAATACCAATTTCAATTTTGATATTTTCAAATAATTGATCTATTATTAGATCCAAACATTCCTAGATTTAGATACCCACCTGCTTAATTTAGCTTGTTTAGACACTCGCTTTTCTATTACAATTTGGTCTATTCTAAACTCAGACTCGAATTTAAAAAGAACTTGGCTTAGAAATCCCACTTACGTAGGTTTGTCTTAATTAATAACATATTAATCTTTTAAATATATTTTATTATTCTAGGCCGAGCTTGGTCTCAAGTTTGACTTTCTAAGCTAGAATTTCTCATGGAGATGAATAAGTACTTGACACATATAGAATGGTGTTGAAATTTATTGGGATTTTGTCAGCTGCAAGAATACTCATTAAGAGAAAAATTTACCCATACTAATAGAATATATATATATATATATATATATATTAAATGAGGATATATGTCTTTATGCTTAAGTTAAAAATGGTGTAATGATAAATTCATTAGACAATTATAGATAATTATTTAATGTATCACTATGTTATTCATTAGACAATTATAGATAATCATATACACCTAGACTCTATTTGTTTTATAGAAAATAACTTGTCTATATAAAATATTTTAAAAAGAAAATATTCTTTTAAGAAAAATATTTCTTGAAAAATATATTTTTAGTATTTGGATACATTATAAAACATTTTCTTTTGATTTACAAGATTATAATAAAATTTAGATCACAAATATTTTTATATTTATAGTATTTATTGTTTAATATGAGAAAAATTATATTAAAAATAAAACTATATGGATCTTATCAATTATTGATAATTACTATTAGCTGAGAACGATCAATAATGAATGTCGACAGTTAATGATGAATGATGATAATAAGTATATTAATACATTTGTTTATATAATTTACTTTTTATTTGAATGTATTTGTTAAAATTTGAAAAATAATTTTTTCTTTGGAAAAGAGAAAGTCATCTTTCTAAAAATAATTTAATTTTTTATTATAAAAATACTTTTAATCAAGTATTTTTTTGAATGTGTCAAATATTAAAAATGTGAAAATCATTTTTTAAGAAAATATTGTCGTGAAACAAATTAATCTTGATATAAGTAAGTTTTTTTTCCCTCATCACAAAAATGATGTTGATAGAACAGTAATCTTTAACAAAGATGAAACATCAACAACTCTTTTGAATAGCCTTTTGAGTTAGATTTAGTTTAATTGTGTCGAATTTTTCTCCAGACATATATTTTTAATTCAATAAAAATTATATTTGCAAGTGAATTTATGGCAAATTATTTCTTTGTGCACTTCATACTATTAAAAGTTTTATTTCCCTCCAAAAGGAAAAGGAAAAAAAAAAATAGTACATATTCAATCCAATACAAGACAATTTAATATATTTAATATCATTAGGGTGAGCAATCTGGTTGATTAGGTTTATTCGGTTCAATTTTTTACTAAAATTAGTCAAATCGAATTTTTATTTACAAACTGAATCGAACCAAAATTTTTGAAAAAATCAAATAAATCGAGCTGAATAAATCGAAATTTACAGACATACAAATTGAACCAAACCAAACCAAACCTATATAATTTTAGTTTGTTCGATTTAATTTAATTATACATGTATCTTAAATGTGGTTCGATTCAAATTGATTCGATTTATTAATTATTTTGGTTTATTTATTTTTTTTATATAAAAACCGAATTGAAAATCAAAATTTTTAAATAAAAATTAAACCGAACCAAATCAGTTTGGTCGACTTTTTTAGTCCGGTCTGATTTTTGCTCACCACTAAATACCATATGAGTTTCACAAATAAATAGTGCAAAATGCTCTATCGTATTGCAACATTACAATGCTAATTTTTCCTTACCAAATCATGCAATTCGCATAATCCAAGTGATCAAGTAAAAAGTTTGCAGAAATTCTATGTAATTTGTGCATAATTATAATTAACATGCCTAAAATATTTAGCCTAGAAAAGTGTTTTACAGTTTATTATTATATGATCTAATGATCACACACTTGTCCGACAAATATCTATCTGTTGCAATTGTTTCTTATTTCCCACATCTCCATTCAAAAATGGCACACTCCAAATTTCAACAACAACTAATGCCTTAGTGAATCCATATCTATATATATAATTAATTTTAATTTCAGATTTAATTCAAAACAAATGATTATTATTTATCAATTAATTATTTATTTAAGACACAAATTTAACATTTATTAGACTAACTTTTTAGCTTATAAGTTATTAGAATTTTTCTTATAGAGCTATATAATTAAAAAAAATAAAAATAAAAATAAAAATAAAGAATCACTAAAAGAAACCAAAAAATAAATAATTAAAAAACATAAGGCTAAAAAATAGTTTTTATATATTATCTCTTTTAGAAATAAATATTATTTACTCAATCACATATTTTTTAAGAATTTTTATTTTATAAATATTTTAAAATATATATTAAATAATGTATTAAATTGTAGCCCATAAAGCATATATTATTAACTAGTATATAATTAATTATGATCCCCAATTTAAATTTGTATGAATATTTATATTTGTCAAGAAATTGTATTGGCAATATAATATATTTATATTTATTATATGACAAGTAAACTAATATTTAAATATTTAATTTTTTAATTAATTAAAAAATTATTGAAATTTAATAATATTAGCTTTCACTCAACATGCATTGCACTTTATTAAAATAATTATTAGACATGTAAATTAATTAATTAAATTTTTAAATTTTAAATTTATATAAATAAAGAGAATAAATTGTGTAAAGTTATAAATAATTAAAAATTTTAGAATATATATAAAATAAACTTTTTAATAAATATGACTTTTTATTAATAAGTAAATAAAAAAATAATTTTAAGACAAAATGATGAAAATTTAAAACTAAATAAGAATTATGCAAGATTAACAAAAAAACTAAACTAAATAATATTAATAAATAAAGAATTGATTTTCATTGGTCATCATCAATATATATATTTACCACAATAATTAAAATATCAAAATAATATTAGAATAATGTTTCTATTTGTAAAATGAAATTGAAAAAAATTTAATGTATATAAATTTTAGTTTTATGAGAGAAGTTGTTCTTTGTAAGCCACACATTTAATATAAATTTATAATTTATTATTGATTAGTTTTTTATTTAATTTTAAAATTTTTTGATTTAGATTATATTTATCTTAATTTTTTAAATATTTTAAAAACAAAGTAACACTAACTTAAAGATATAAAAATTTTCATCCATTATTTCAATTATTTTAAATAATCATAAATTCCAAAGATTGAAATAATATCTATTACTCTAGTTATTTCAAATAATTATAAATTTTAAAGATTGAAATAATAATTAGTTTATAAAAAATTATCCATCCAATTAAAATTAATAATTTAAGAATATTATTATTAACTTAAAAAAGTTGCATACTCTTTTATGTCTAGAAATTTATTTTCTAGTTAACCATTTTTATATATAGTATAGATAGTATAGATTTATCATTGATTAGTTTATTGTTTAATTTCAAAAATTTATGAACTTAAATTATATTTATCTTAACTTTTTAAATATTTGAAAAAAATAAATTAACACTAACTTAAAAAAATATAAACATATTTGTCCATTATTCTAGTTATTTCACATAATTACAAATTTTAAAAATTGAAATAATAATTAGTTTTATAAAAAAAAAATATTATCCATCTAATTAAAATTTATAATTTAAAGTTATTATTATCAATTTGAAAATTTCTATACTCTTTATGTCCAAACATTTTTTTCTAATTAATTACTTTTTTATATAATATAGGAAGTTCTTTAAGTAAGAATAATTTAAAAATTTTAATAATGTTTTCACGCTAATCCTCTTTAGAACTTTAATAATAATAAACATTTAGCTTCTTATATAATAAGGAATAAAATTAAAAATAAGAAGAAAAATGACCAATAAAAATAAAACTAATTTTTTTTTATTTTCTATTGAAACAGTTATAGTATTACTAAAATTTATTTTATTAATTTGATTATAATTTTGTTTGTGCTATTTTATTTACTTGAAAAGTCTAATTAGATAATAACTATTTATAAAATAGTAATATATTTCAAAATAACAATCAAATTTAATTATTATTTAACTAACCAATTAATTATTTAATAAAAAATATATATATATTTATAATTATATGGTGAAATGCTTATATTTACAACTAACTTTATAAAATTTTTACAGTAATATTTGCCTAATGCGTCCTAATGTCTTGAAATTGGCTTTTAAACCACTAGATTATATGAATTGAGTCAAGACTCATCAGCCAAGTCGAAATAGAATAATATCAGAGTCTACCACTAATTGAAAGTTGGGAAGGAACTTTTAGGTTGATCAAAGTAAACTACTAAAAACATTTAGTGATAAATTTTTGGTCATATGGTTAAGGCTAATATTGGGTCAAGTCTTCATGTGTAGTCAGTCCCTCATGAATAGCTCAAGTAGCAAAATGTGTAGACGTTAATATCAGAAGAGCAGAGTTCGAATTTCATTTTTTCTTATTTTTCCCTTTTGTGATTAAGAGAATTAACGCATCTCTACTACTGGTTCAAAAAAAAAAAAAAAACTTCATGTGTGTTGATTTGTATTTCAAACAAATAGCCTACTAGGCAATCCAACTGAAGTTACATAGCCACGGCCATAATTGACAATTGTGAATTATATTAATCTCCAATGCATCATTTCGGAATAGTCTATTGGCTATCATTTCCTTAAGTGGATCAATGTAATAAATTATATATTTTTTAGTTGTCTTTATTTTATTTGAATTTAATTGTATGAAAGTATTCACTAAATTATAATTTAATATATTTAATGTATTTTTAGAAACTTTTGATCTTTGATCTTTTTGACAAGTTTATCAACTTGTGATACTTTGGCTTATGGCTACACGATGAAATGTAAAAAACAGAAAAAACTTAACTTGCTTTACTTATTCAGTTTATTTTTTGTTTCCAATATTAAATCATACCTTGAAATGGTGTTTCATAATTTAACAAGATCCTAAACACGATTACATAATCTTCGAATGACCTTATTTAATTAAATTACTTGTACATTTAGTATTTAACCAATCCCATTCATTTATATGACATTAGAATTTTTTTATGTAAATTACAAAAATCACCCTTTTCGAATTGGATTGCAAACTTTTAATTATCAAAAAAAATATTTGGATAAATCATATGAACGTAGATTTCCTGCTAATGAAATCCAAGTATAAAATCAATTAATAACTCTAAATTGGTTGCTAAAACTCCTATATATTAATATTTCAATGTTATATTCATCTTAATTGCATCCTAAAATAAAACAAATTCCAACAGCAATGATATTCATGTGATTCAATCTCTTGATAAAAATAATATCTGCATGCATGCTACCTACTCTAGTATCAACAACAATTATAATTATAAAGTTCAAAACTTCTCTAAATCTTTATAATTAGTTGCCTTATGAACTATTTATATCAAATAAAATAAGAAAAAATTTCTCCAAATTCATTAGAAAACTTGAATAAAATCTTAACACAACCATCACAAATTGGTGAAATAGATAACTGCAGAGATTCCCCATTCAAAGCATGCTTCTTTGTACTACCGATAAGCCCTAAAGCCAACCACCCCATTAGTAACCGAGTGTTCCAAATTAAAATCATGCTCTAAATTTATAATTAAAATTTATCTGCTTATAATTTTACTCTATATATGCCATAAGAACAAAACATAAAGTTGTTAAATATTACATCTAATGTGTTACTATTACTCTTTGTAAAATATTTCCATTCATGGATATTGTTAAAGAAGTTCTGTTGAAACATGCCAGCCATTGAATGGAGCTTATAGCCCCTCGAGGACATGGAAAATAGATAATTCATAAAAAAAGCTGCTCCAAAACCTGACGAGATATTGTAAAGGGTAGATTTGAGGGCCTAATTCTGCTGTTGAATACAAAAGCAAGGAAGAAAAAGGTATGCTCAAAGGCTTTTCAGTTTAGAATTTTGCATGTAGTTGGAATACAGGAGACGTAGCACAACCAATATAGAAAAGATAATAGCTCTCTATGGCTTAAAAAAAAGGATCAAAGTAGTGTATAACAAATCAGTTATCCATTATTAGCTTCAATTCGAATCTCTGTGAATGTCATTAAGGTCTAACAAGTTAAAATGCCAGTATTCTATATACAAAAACAAAATAATTTCTAACTAGAAGACTATAAAGAGCTTCCATTACAGGACCTATAAATACAGCACTAAGAATTTGAGCTGACTTGCTTTGTTGCAGTTTCATTTGTTATGAGTGTATTGAAAAGAATGATTACCACAAAAAAAAAAAAAAAAGGTCATGTTGTATTCTTTTTCAGTCTCCTCTCAGCTGCTAAAGCTGCAGCTGCAGCAGGAGGTAAATGTCTTAGACTTTCAACCGGCTCTACATCACTTTCTGGAACTGTGGATGCCACTGTTGCGAAGAGGGACTCAACATCTTTAAGCGTCAAAAGTGGCTGATCTTGATTCTTTGTGTTACCACTTATGAAAGAACTAGTGTTTCTACTCCTGTTCAGTTTATATATGCTCTCTTCCACAGTGTTTTTAACCTAAAATCATAAAGGCAAAGATAAAAATGACAAGTAATAGAGGATATTTGATGTGTATGTGTGCATGCATGTATATGAGAGTGTGTGTGTGTGTGTGTGTGTGTGAGAGAGAGAGAGAGAGAGAGAGAGTGATTCAGCTTGATTAAGCAGAAAATCCCATATAAGAGCCACAAGTCTCTTGAGATATTCAAAAGCAAATAGGCTAGAAGTATGGAGTTCTTTTAAACCTACAATTAGTTGAATATATTAAATTATAGCCGACCGTTTTTATATCAGCGTTTTGATGTAGACAGAATATGAAGTTTGAAACTCTATAAATTAGTTTCTAGGGACCATATTTGGAAATTTACTGTTTAGAAAGCTAGTGTTTTAATATTATATGGGGATTTACTTTTTCTATTTTTAACTTCTGACAAGCATCCTAGTAGACTCATGTACTTAGTCTCTTATTTGCATTGATATATTAAACAGGTTACTGGAAGATGCCGCTAAGGTTCTTCTGTTCTATATTTTCTTGTTCCCACATCACCTTTGCATTATTTTTTTTTTTTCAAAAAAAGCAACAAAGATATTATGTCTCTCTAATTCAAGTTTCTCTCAGTTCGTCTATTTCACTAGTTATGTATTTTTCAACTGCATCAAGATGAGGCAGTAGATCTACAGCCAATATGTATATGTAATTTAACGTGAAAGATTCTGCACTTACTATAAAACGGTGAACCAAGGTCCTATGTTCCTGTCCAATTCGGTGTACCCGGCTGATTGCTTGTGCTTCTGCTGCAGGATTAAGTAGGGGCTCTACAAGAACAACATGCTGTGCTTCTAAAAGATTAAGGCCATTGGCTCCATGTTGGATTAAAAGCAGTAAGACTTGAACAGCTTTTGGTTCTTTTTGGCCAAGAATTTTGTTCGTTTTTTTTGCACTGCTTTTCTGCCCTCTAAATTCACTGATGGAAATATGTGCTTTCCTACACTTACAGAGCCACAACCATAAGAGAATGTATAAATACAAACATAAGCATATGGCCAAATTTTATTATTATTATTTGATAAAAGCCAAAGTTTAAATTGAATACACTATCAAATTTTCTGGAAGATTTGAAATAAAAAACTGCCATTATGAATAGAATTGCTGAACTCTTTATCTCTCCTATTGGGTTATGCACTTGTACTTCTCTTCCCCCCCTTTCCCCTCCCCCCCTCCCTTTTCCCCTCATCCTTCCTCCTCTTTTTTTTCTTCTCCCTCTCTCTCTGTCCTGAGGCTAGAATCTATTAAGTTCTTACTCTTCAGTCTAGCGTAGTTCCAGGAAGGCCAGTATTTTCTTCACTTTGTCCATACAAAGGAGCGAGGCTTCTGTCACTGACAATGTCAATATGATTTTCTTAACTTAGAGCACATTACTTGTAGTAGAATTCTTATAAAAAAACGAAGCATTTCCTTTGTCAACTTTTAAATTTGGGTTGATAATTATTTCATTTCAGTTTAGGGGTGTAATCGAGCCAAGCCGAGTCAAATCTTGTAAGACTCGAGCTCGACTTTAAAAGTAGAAGCTTGAGCTTCAATGAGTACTCGAATACTTAAGTTCGACTCGATTAGACTCGTTTATTTATATAATTTTTTTTTTGTGAATTCTGTAAATTGAAATTTTAGTTTGAATAAACTCAATTAAACTCAAATAAGCTCGATTATGATGGATTGATTAAGCTCGATTGGGTAATACTATAAATATGCCTAAACTCGATTAAACTCGTGAGCCTCTTGAGTCTAATATTTTGATACTTGAATTCGGCTTGCTTGATTACTCGAGTAGCTTGAGCTCGAGCTGAGCTCAATTAATCTTGAGTACTTTGCAAGCAGTCTTGGTTCGTTTACACTCGTATTTCAGTTATAAGAAGACTACAACCACCTGTAATTTGGCAACATAGTAAGGCAAAATAAAGTTCTACTTAGTAGCAAGGACTTAATGTTTTGATCCAATGAACTTCGCAAGGTATAAATGAATTATTTAGAAAAAAAAAAAAAGAATGTTTTGTCGATCCTCTTACCTTCCTCCTTTCATCCGGATATAAGTGATGCTATTAGCATTGAAAGCATGTTCTAACACATCAAGTACATCATTCCAACTTGAGAAAACCAGAACCTTGGCTTCAGGATCTGAAGACTTGATCCACAAGATTCTTCTTGTGACTGCTTCAATCTTCAATTTTTACAACAAAGACATGCACAAGCACAAGAGTGAGTTATCCACTGGAAAACAAACATGCATAACAATTATGCATGGACCTTGAATTAGGAAGGTTCATGCATGCGTAAAATATGAGCAGACAATATCTCATAAAGCATTAAATTAGGAAGGCACCTTTGTTCCATATGAACCTTGAACAGCCAAAGATGCTTCACATTGTTCATAACCTTGAACTGTGTTTAATGTGGCTGAACTATAAGATTGATCTTTTCTGTCATCTGCATAAGCAATATTCCCAAAATCTGTATGCTGTCGACATGTTGGGCACATTATCCATTTACATCGCGATTTGCTATCATGCTGTCTTTGCTCAGTCATGGCAAATAAACCTGCAAGAAAGAAACATGAAATTAAGGACAGATAATGTTAAGATGAATGGAAAGCCTCTAAAACAGGGAATTTGACAATCTTAAGTACATCTCACAGAGATGCATGCGCACGTGAGAGATAAAAGCTGGCTGAATTGCATGGTTTAAATGGTTGTCACATCCCGACCCACTTGAGGGATTTCAGAGATAAGACCAAAAATAATAGTTGCACTAGTGGCATCTGACATAAACAAAGCATCCTAGAGACCCTTGGAAAGCACATGGATTGGTCAGGTTGTTCATTAAATTATAAAATTTTGAAGTCTATTAGAATATTTATGCATGTATCTTCATGGATGTAAAATATTTCCCTAAGGACTTGAATAAGTTTCCAAGCATATAAAAATAAGGAAAACAACAAAGACAGCATTAACAAATAAAAATGGCATCTAAAAATTTAGTTCACTGCACAGGAATGACAAAAGGTCCTGACGTAATTTGCTAAGAAGGCCTTCAAGGTGGCAGGAGTATCCACATTTTGGTTATGGCAATTGATAGATAACCTTCTCATTAAGCCTTAAGAGTCATTGCAAGACCCCAGGAGAAAGTTATGGATTTATATAATGCATAGGCATCTCAACCTACTGCGCTAAAAGGTCAGATAGTAAATACAATATAAAAACCCATTTTATCGTGTGACATTGTCTCAAAACACATTTTACATGTGCACCCACACTCCACGGGTGGACTGTTTGGTTTGTTCTGTCTAGGCTGACTGATGAACCATACATTTCAGTTTGTTTTGCTGGGTCATTTGAAACAGTACAGGGTGGGGGCCATGTTAAAGTGGGTGAATCTCACATTGATCAAGGATTTTACTGTGGTTTATTAGGGCTTTTAATATCAGTATAAGCTTTTGGGGATGAAGCATTGACATGTTTCAGCGGGTGAATCCTATCTTGGTGGTTAGGGGTCTCTGCAGTGTATATGGTCTATTCTTAGGCTTTACAATGTCAAATTCTGACATGGTATCAGGGTCTGGTTGGGTTGTTTGTACTTGGAGTCCATGTGTTAGAAAAATGAGCCCTTTTACTGACAAATGTTTGACTCTTTAGAGCCTACTCGTAGACATAGGTATTAAACTTTAATGATATCAATGACAGCCCCAGCAACATGAAATCATGCATCCTAAGCTTGTCCATTATGCCTATATTTAAGCTTACTCTCTACTCTAACTTGTTCCCTAAGATTGCATTGCATCCTAAACTCACATAATAACCTTCAACTTGTGACACATTTATTCCACAAACTTGCTTTTGTTCATGTGTTTTTGGCTTGTGCATGTGCATTGCTTCATCACTTTTCAGAGTATTGCACCTATCCTGACACCTTCTTTTTGCAATGCATGGCTTTGCTATAGTTCAAGGATCATAACAAAATAGGAAAGGTAAAAACTTACATTTACAACAAGTAAAATGTCCACATTGAAAAACCATCTTTTGATTATTTAGCTTTTCTTGACAGATTGGACACGTTTCTTCTTCATCTTTATATAGGCCTTCACTTATCTTTCCTACAGACAGTGACATGGTAGTCATTTCTTGAGTTAATGAGGAATTATTTGAACTCTCTGATGATGACTTCTGTTTGGATGATACCAAACCCTGCAAATAACAGATGGTAAGAAACAACAATCCCAAAGGAAATATTTTATTTAATTTTGACGAAAAAAATATAAAAAGGTTAGTGATGAATTGTTTAATGTCTGGTTAACCATGCTGATAAGAAAATCGGGGCAAAAACATCCAAAAATCATCTTGACTAGATCATAACTTACATTTGATGAAGAAGCAAAGGATATTATATCATAAAGCATTAGGTATCTTTATAACCAAAATACAAATCAAGACAACATAAAAAATAAAAAAAGAAAAGCCCAGAAAATCACATCCACAACAAACAAAAAAAACATCTAGTTTTGAAACTTGCACATTTCACTTCATCCAAATGGTCCATAATACTCCACAGTTTCTTTTTTAAGAAGACAGAATCAATTATAGGTAACTTTAGCATGTTTTCTACTACAAAAAGCCTTTTTATTTGACACCCACAAAATCTTCAAAGACTCGGGAAAAACCCAATTAAAATGATTGCAAATGTGACTCAATAGGTCTACGAAACCAAACAGAGATTCAAGAGATAAACCTTCTTGGGCCTACCTTTCCAGAAATCATTGGCATTCACTTAACATAGAACTGACAAAAAAACAGCTCTTACCTTGAGTAGCAGTTAGCTTTCTCAATTTCATTAGATTTTCAAATTTGTTAGCCTTACTTTGTTTGGAGAAGTTATAATCCTCATTCTTTTAGGCAAAAAGTAAGGTAGTGACGTCTCTCCTTTCTCACTTTTGCCTTCTAGTAGTCACTAAATTTATGCTCAGCCACATGCATCCTTCTTGTCCAATCTATCCTGTTTAGTCAACATCCTTCTTGGTCTACAATAAGCTTAGATTCAAACTTCGTAAAATAATATTATTTCATCTTTGTACAATAAGCTTAGCCATTACAATAAGCTTAGGTTCAAACTTTGAACATCTTCTCACACTAAGTCAACCAACTTACTTTTATTCATCAAATGCACCAATATATATCCAATGGATATGTTGAAAGCTAACCATATCCTCAATCGCTGCCATCTTGCCTCTTCATATATGTGCTGTTTTTAGCTTTATGGACAATAAGACACTTGCAAAAAAGCAAAATGCAAAATGAAAGAGGTTGAACATAACTAAGTGATCAAGAAACTGGCCTACTTATTGCTTCTTTATGCTACTCCCACATGCCTACTAGAGTAATAGTCCTACAATTTCGAGATCAAAATTATGACAACAGGAAGGAGACACCAACAGGTATTATACAAAACTTGCAAAATGGAAAATGTTATCGTATTCATATTGAAAAAAATATTGACATAAACTTCACAACATTTAATTTTTGTATGATTTATATCAGAGAAGATGGAAAGCTTTACCAGCAACTAATGACAGTAAAACATACTAATTCCAGGATGCATAAGAAACTCATGCAATGACAAATAAGAAGAGAGCTGCATCACATGGATTGAAATACTTTACATCTAATTATTTACAGTATGAAAGAATTTTGTAAGGTTGAGTTGATACCTTCAAATAACGAAGCCTCCCTTTGATACGTGATAACAAGGCCAAGGAAATGAATTTTTCATTGGACTGTAGCACACTAGCAGACTCTAATTCATTTGGACCTAAAGCATCAACTGAGTTATCATTCTCATTTTCTCTAAGGTGCAAACGTGAAGTTGCCATCCTAATTTCATCATGAGCACGCAGAAGTTGGGCTTGGGAAATTGCCAGAGATCTGGCATTGCTGTATTCCTTCCTCATACCCTTGAAAAAGTAAAAGGACAAAGAATTGAAAGAAAGAAAAATCATATTTGTAAAAGGTATGGCATGCTTGAATGAGCAGTTCCATTTTTAGCATTTCCTTGCAGTTAAGCAGTTAAAGGAAATAATTTGCCCACACCTCTAGAATGTGTAACTGCTTCCTGGCTGCTGATAGTCCCTCCCTTCCCAACAGAATTTTGCAATAGCTCTTTATAAAACCAAGAACAACCTCCAATTCAGAAGGTGATTTTGAAACCTACCAACACAACAGCATTAATATGCATTCTATAAATAAATGCCAAATTATGTAGTCATCAAATAATGACAGTGAAAAACAATAAATTCCCGATGCATTTGCACCATAAACTAAACTTGCTAGTGTCTTGCACGTTCAAGGTATAAATCACAGTGTATCACAGAAGCAAATACACATACACAAAGATGCATGCACAATAAAGCTCAAGTTAATAACTTTGATTTGTGATCATTTGTGAAATACATAAGCTCGTGACAAGGAGGATATGTCACAAAAGATGTGTGAATTCTTATTAATAACAGCGATATCACAATTATCAAGCAGAATTTTTATAACAGAAATACAATGAACCGTATTTTGAATTGTTTTGCCTTTTTTGTGATTTATTCATTATTGAAAATGTATTTAGCAATACTTTTTCTATTCAAGAAAAGGTCAACATATTCTTGTAGCAGAATTAATGTCCATAAACATTAAATTTTGACCTAGTTTATGTATTTAATTTGGACCTTCCTAGCTGTTGATTTTTAAGTTCATTTTCCGGATTGCCTTGGGGGAGATCAAGAAAAATTTATATTATTCACAGATAGTTGGGTTCTTAAAAGTGACTTACCACTACTCTCTCTCCAGCATCTCTCTTCTTTGATGCGTTATTAACATCACCAGATGAAGTTGAATTTCTATTTCCCCCTGCCAAATTCCAATAGAAACGATTTAGGGCAGTGTTTTTCTTCTGCAGATCTACCGCCTCTTCCGCAGATGTGATGATCTCTCCATGTGATTTGTTGAGACGGAACAGCCTAGCCTCATAATCCTGAAGAAAAAATGGAAAAATATGAAGGCCTGCCTTTTTTGTCTGAATTTTATTTTAATAAATCTAAACAACCAAATATAAGCAGGCAGTTCAGTAACAAACCTTAAATAATTCCTCTAGTTCACAATGAATACACATGGGACCATCATCAATAGCTTGGCAACTTTGACAGTTTCTCACAAGTTCAATATCCTCTTCTTTTGGTTTCTCCATTGACTGGTCAATTTCCAGAAGTCGATCAAGTAGCCTTTTTCTAGATGCTTCCAATTGGTCCAAACGAGTCTGAATATGGTACTTTAAAGCAGTGATGCTTTGAAAACTGTACTAAAATAAACAAAAATTAACCACTAAAAATGAAATTTGAAAAAGCATACAGATGGTCCAATGTGTGAGTACTCACAAAATCAAAAGAAAACTGATCAACAGTAGCTGAAATGAAGTATCTCTATGGCATGCAATCTTAAAAAATGATCCAACATAATACTTCTGCTACATATTCAGTGAAAAATCCTCAATCACATACTTTCACCAATGAAAACGTTTATCTAGCACCGATATTTTTCACCAATGAAAAAGTTTATCTAGCAGTAATATTTTATGCTTTTAACTCAGATTCATTTGCTAGCTCATGATAGAGATTATTCAATAAAGTGTTCAGAAGCTCCAATTAGTTACTAAGCTATTCTACTAGGTCCATTCTAATTTGGATTATATTATTCTTTTTCTGATTAATAAAGAGATTTTTGCTAAAGAAAGGAAAACAAACAGATGAAAAAGCAAAGGAAAGACCCAAAAAAACAGCCCTCCAATCATATCGAAAGCATTTAGAAAATTCCTTTAGGAGCCTGTGAAGCAGAAACCCACTAAGAAGCCAAGAAAACCATCTTGTCACATAGTCAATTAAAGGGCATTTGTCTTCATTAAATATGCAGGCATTTGTCTTCATTCAGAAACCATATGAAACAGTAAAAAAAAGTAGTAGTCCAAAGTATTTTTGTGTCTCGATACCAGCCAAAATTCTCCATTTTAGACCAACAATGTCTATAATGTGTATAGAAGCCCTAAACTACTATCAAACCAAAAGGGTGATCCTAAATGGCCCACAAGGCCACAATACTGCATATTAAAATCTAGAGTGAAGGATCCCATGTATCACATCTACATCTTATGCTAAGGAGGTGGGCATTCAGTGCTCAAAAAGCAGTTTCTTCTATCATGATGGTGCACTTTCTGATGCAGCTACAATTTTAACATGTCAAAGGAATTAGCTGGTTATTTAAAGCCTGTAGATTTTATACCTCCAGATTTTATTCTGGCCATTTAAAATCAGCAGATTCTGCGCCTTGTAAATCTTTAATGATTGTAAATCCTTTTTTTCTTTCTTCATTAGGATTTGTAGATATCTTTAGATAGATCTGTATATGGTAGTTTAGCTATTTTAAAGGCAAAAGATCAGCTTGTATTCTTGATATATATAAGGAGAATTCTCCTCCAAGAGAAACACACTCTTTTGCTCAAAGCTTTCTACGTTTATCATGGTATCAGAGCCATAATTCTGAATTCTCACTCTTGTTCTCAAGTCTAGCTCAGCCTTAGTTCAGTCCTTTGTTCTTGGTTATTATTGATCAAGTTCTCTTAGCCTCATGGCTTCAGACAAGTATGATGCCTTCTTAATTCGCATTAATGGGAAAAACTACTCAGCCTAAGCATTCCACTTCAAGATATTCATCAAAGGCGAGGATCTATGGGGCCATGTTGATGGCAGCAAACCTGCTCCTGACAAAGACAAAGACGAGGATGAGCATGCCAAGTGGGAGGTCAAGGATGCTCAAATCATGGCATGGATACTAGGATCTGTGGAATCCAACATCATCTTGAACCTTCGACCACCCAAAACAGCAGCTGAGATGTGGATTTACCTGAAGAAACTCTACAGTCAACACAACACTGCTGGTCGATTCCAGCTTGAACATGAATTAGCCAATCTCCAACAGGGCAGTCTCTCTATTTCTGATTTTTATTCTAGCTTTATGAATCTTTGGGCTGAATATACTGATATAGTCTATGCTACATTACCTCCTGAAGGTCTTAGTTCTGTTCAATATGTCCATGAAACTACTAGAAGGGATCAATTCCTTATGAAACTGAGATCTGAATTTGAAGGGACCAGGTCTAATCTTATGAACCGAGAACCTGTCCCTTCCTTGAATACATGTCTCAGTGATTTGTTTTGTGAAGAGCAGTGACTTCTCACTCAAACCACCATGGAACAACAAAGATCCACATTTGTTCCTGTGGCTTATGTAGCTCAAGGCAAACCAAAAGGCAGGGATATGACCTCTGTTCAATGCTTTTGTTGCAAAAGATTTGGCCATTATGCTTCAAATTGTTCAAAAAAATTCTGCAACTATTGCAAAAAGGATGGCCATATCATCAAGGAACGCGCTACCCGACCTCCCAAGAAATCTGAAATAACATAAACTACCTCAGTTGGCTCTTCTAGTACTGATGGTTCTGTGGATGCAGCACATCTAACACAAAGTGCTCCTGCCCCTGTTCAATCTGTGACTCCTGAAATGATTCAACAAATGATCATTTCTGCATTCTCTGCTTTAGGACTCTCAAGTAAACCCTTATCTACATCACCTCCTAGGTATTTTGATTCTGCAGCTACCCATCATATGACAAACAATGGTAATTTCCTCACCAATGTAAACAAATATTCTGGAAAACTCAAGATTTATACAGCTGATGGATATCCTTTACCTATCACAGCCACTGGTGACGTTTTTTCTTCTCTAATCAATGTCTTTGTCTCTCCCAACCTTACCACTAATCTTATTTCTGTCAGTCAGTTGGTTGACGATGATTGAAAAGTCGAATTTTCTAAATCTGGTTGTGTTGTGCAGGATCAACAATCAGGGAAGATGATTGCAAGGGCGCCTAAAGTAGGACGTCTTTTTCCTCTTTAATTTCCTTTGTCAACATGTTTCTCTTTACCCTTAATCACTTGTAATTCTGCTTCTGCTGATTAACAAGCATGGCATAAACGTCTCGGACATCCAAACTCTAATGTACTTCATGATTTGCTAAAATCTGGTTTACTTGGGAATAAAGAGTCTATCAAGTCTTAGTGCTGTTCAATTTTATTGCAATTCTTGTAGGCTTGGAAAAAGTAAAACTCTGCCATTCCCCACTCACACACCAAATGTGGTCCAGCCTTTTGATATGATACGTAATGATGTGTGGGGTATGGCACTAGTTACTTCTCATGCTAATTACAAGTACTTTGTCACTTTTATTGATGATTATAGTCATTTTACACGGATTTATTTCCTGCATTCTAAAGATGTAAGTATTTTCTGTTTTCAAGCTTTTTCATGCACATATTCAAACCCAATTTTCTGCCAATATCAAAATCCTTCGTTCTGACAATGGGGTGAATACATGTCTCATTCATTTCAGGAATTTTTGCAAACCAATGACATAATTTCTCAACGGTCTTGTCCTTCAACTCCACAACAAAATGGAGTGGCTGAAAGAAAGAACCATCATCTTCTCGACATTGTCCGCACCCTTCTATTAGAGTGATTTGTGCCCTCTCAGTTTTGGTGTGAAGCTCTTTCCACTGCTGTCTACCTCATGAACAGATTGTCTTCTCTCTCATTGAACCATGTCTCTCCTTTCACTCCATTATTTGGTCACACCCCAAATTATTCTAACCTTTGTACCTTTGGTTGTGTGTGCTATGTTCACCTTCCGCCACATGAACACACAAAATTAAAAGCTCAATCAGTTAAATGTGCTTTTCTAGGATATTTTGTGCATCAGAAAGTTTTCTTTGCTATGATCCTAATCTGCATCGAATTCGGGTTTCTCGAAATGTGATTTTTTTTGAAAATCAATATTTTTTTCCACTCACCATGATCATATCTCTCTATTTTCTGTTTTCCTAGTGTTTACTAGCTCTTCTGTAGATCCTGTACGTTCTAAGCCTCTTATAGTGTATCAGCAACACTCGACCAACACATCAAATCAGGCTTCAATGCCTCTCGAGCCCCCTCGAGATCATCCCCTGAATGCTGATCCTATTCCAGCAATTGCACCTGCTCCTCTTCGACATAGTAGTCGAGTTCATAAACAACCAGATAGGTAAGGTTTCACCCCTCCTTTATCCTTGACACCCACCTTGTCTTCTGCTCCTATTCCCTCATCTTATAAACAGGCAATGGGGCATGAGTGCTGGCGGCAAGCTATTGAAACAGAACTTCTTGCACTTGAAGAAAACCAGACTTGGGATATTGCTCCCTATCCTCCATTTGTGAAAAAACAGACGTCCATGCTTAGGGCCCTTTGCTATCAACTGTCCTGACATCTGATCCTGCATGACACAATCATCATGAGCAAAATGGACATCACAATTTTGGTCCACAAGCTGACCCACAGATACTAAATTTACAGAGAGATTAGGTGATACAAGGACATCCTTAAAGGAAGAAGATACATCACCAACTGCCGCAATGGGTAAATTACTACCGTTAGCTGTTCGAATATTTGAGAAACCACAATATTTTCCGATATTACTTAACCCATGAGAAGAATTTGTCATATGACTAGAGGCACCTGAATCTACTATCCAAGAAGTAGATAAAGAACCAGTACCTCGAAGTCCAAGTGCTGAAAGTGCAGTCACAATCATCTCCTGCACTGTCTCTCGAGGTAATGAAGGTGCTGAAGGCTGTAAAGCAACAGAAGGAGTTGCTGTAATAACAGCCATGATAGTAGACTGCAAATTACTGGAAGTAATAGTAGCATGATAGGCCTTATTGGAACGTGGAGGAAGAGTAGGACACTCCTTAATGATGTGCCCTGACTGCTTGCAGTAATTACAGAATTTCTCAAGACAATGAGGGGCAATATGGCCATATTTCTTACAGCAATAGCATTGTGTGGTATTCATGTCCCAAACCTTCTCCTTTCCCTTGCCATGGGCAGCATAGGCAACTGAGACATTATCAGAAGCAACATGAGCCTGCTCCATAATATTCTTAGTATTGACACGTTGTTCCTTATGCAAGAGTTCTCCAAAACAGATTTCCAAAGTCGGAACAGGATCTCTATCTACTAGAGAAGCACGAATAGATTCAAATTCAGGCCATAATTTCATTAGAAATTGATCTCTTTGACTAGTTTTGTGTACTTATTGTACTGCCACCAATCGTTTTGCAGAGACCTTGGCTGTAACAAGATCTGAATACTCATTCCGCAAAGTCAGAAAACCAGAGTAGTATTCTTGAACTGATAGATCCCCTAGTATAATTAGCAATGGCTAACTCAAGCTGGAAGCACCTAGCATTGTTATCTTGATTGTAGACTTGCTTGAGATAATTCCACATTGCCTTTGCAGAACTATGAGGACGCAAAAGATGTGGCTCCATAGAAATAAGGATCCAGATCATGTTTTGATTATCCTTGGCAGCCCAAGCTTCCTTCTCTGCTGCAGTTGATCCTTCATTGGTGCTGCCATCTATATGGGCCCACAGCTTCTTACCCTTGAGAAATGTCTCCAATTGAAACTCCCAGGCAGCATAGTTTTTGCCAGTGAATTTGACACAGACATGGTCTGACTTTTCCATGATCACTAAGGCTATGACTAAGGACACTAAAATTTCTTAGGTATTGGCTCTGATACCATAACAGAATGGTTTGAATTGTCCTCTCTTCTGAGAAGATCTTTCAATATATAGGCAATACTGTCAACTATACAAGGAAACTAAAGCTGTACATTCTAATTACATGGAGAGATCCTAGGGAGCTATATATGCTAAGCTAAATCTCCTCCCTATTTATGAGTATATACAGCCTATAATACAGAATCAATTACAGTTATCATACAACAATAATTTAGCTGTTGACTTGTCCTTAATTATAGCTTTCTATTGACAAATATATATATAAGGAGAATTCTTCTACAAGAGAAACACACTTTTTTGCTCAAAGCTCTCTACGTTTATCATAACAGAATCAAGCACTAAGCAAGCTATGACTCCAAATTCCATTTACCCATTTGAAATTCAAATTATATCACAAAATGCTTCCAGGAAATATGAAAGGGAATAAGTGTCACTCAGAAAGATGTAATCAACATTCTTCAGAATGGAAAGTATGATAAAAAAGTACAAAGCCATAACAATTTGAAACACTGGCAGAGAACTTGACAGAACAAAAAATGACTACATAACACTAGCAATGTTATTAAAACTTGAAAAGAAAAAGGAAAAATGTAGGTTGGTAACTGACCAGGATGCAATTCTAGATGACCTTGAATTGTTCAGAGTTCCTGAGACAGCCTCTTCTATCTTTCTTATCAGGTCTTTGGAGAAGTCCTTGTTCAGCTCAGCATGATGAAGAGCATCCAACCACCAAGCTGAATCTTGGTTTTCTTTTTCACTAAATGCATTACAAACCTTAAAAAGCACATAGTTTTGCAAAAGTTCAGGTTATTGAAAACAAATAAGTAAACTGGGAGGAAAAAGCAATCCTGGAAGTTATTTTGTTGTTGATGATAAGTAACAACATGCCAAATAAAGTGCATCACGAAATACTCAGACACTCCATCGATTGGTATGCAGATTTTTCCACAATTAAGAATGAATAAATAAAATGACATGATAATGGATTTATTCAGCAACATAGTGATCTTTTATTTTAATCACCCAGAGCAAAGACCATTTTTAGCAAACCATTGGCAAGAAATTGAATTGAAACAAAAAAGCATCAAAAGACATTGCTCTAAAAGTGCTACAAAATTTTTATGCAGACATGGAAAAGGAATAGTGGTGGGTGCTATTGCATCTGATATAATAGCAGTGATGTAAATAATTATGCATGTGAGGTAAGAAGCATTTCTTATGGACTAGCAGGAAGGAGACATACCTGCATGTATGACTTTCTGAAGTCTAGCTGAGCCATAGAGAGCCTTGCAGTAAACGCAGATAGGTATTTCTGTTTAAATTCCTCACATGCTGTTCTCAATAATCCCCCACTGTAAAATCTAGATGATGCAGCGGATTTATCATCGCTTCCTTGGTCATCATTTGAGCTATTTTCTGATAGAATTAATGTATTCCCAGCATCAATAGTGATATTTGAATTATCCTCTCTATTAACTTTTTGCCTCTTCAAAGCATTTATGTCATATTTTTCAATCCTGTGTATCTTAGAGGACTTTTCAGAGTTCCCATGAAACTGTCCACTTGAGTGTTGGGATGAACAGTCATTGACCATTGGAAGTATCTCAGCAAGGTTATGATGAATGTGAATATTCAATAAGGGGTCTAGGCGGAAATCTTCAGAGTGCTCTTCAGTTAGAGCCAGGGCTTCTGTGTACAATGATACGGCTTGAGAAAAATTTTGCTCAATTATGGCGATCCCTGCAAGTGCATTTAAAGCAACAACTAACTTCCTGAGAGCTTCCTCTCCTTCTATTTTTGTCTTACCAACAAGAACCTGTAAAAGAAAGTCCCTATAAACAAAAAGGACCAATGGCCATCTCTTTTGAAGGGAACTTTCATAAAAGGTTTTCTAGTATTTAAAATACCATAAGAATTTCCTCCATAGTCATGGGGGATTGCTGCACAGAACGTAGCCCTGAACTTCCTACTTGAGGGTGGCAGCATGCTTGGCGAAGCTTTAAGAGTGAGTTAAGTAGCTTTGCAGCCTCTGCATGAGTGATGAAAGGATCAGTCAGAGCATCTGAAGGAGAACCACCTGGTTGAAGAAAGCATGAATGTGTTAGAGGACTTAAAAACAGGCTTCCCTGTTTATATTATATAGCATGCATTTTCAAATAAAATTTTAGATTGAGGTGCTGGACAGCCATCAACAACCTGAGATCCTTCTCTTGAGAATATCCTCTTTCAAACTTTCAATAACTTCGCAAGCATAACTCACACACGTTTCATGCTGTCTCTGGTAGAAGTGATCTTCAATTGCTGAAAAAGTGAGCCAGGAGACACACTCCTCTTGAGGAGGGAGTTGCAACTCATCAGCAACATGCATCTTTGATGAACGCCACATGATTTGTTTGAAGAATTTATGTGTAAATTCCATAGCTCCTACATCTTTCCTCTGTAAAGATTAGGAGAATCAAGAAACTTGCACATACAAATGTGAAATATCTGCACCTCAAGGAGTATAAAACATCAAAGGAATAACAAGTAGCAGTGCGGATCCCACTTTAATATGACAATCATATATAAAACCTCCATGCAAATACTAGTTTGTTTGACAACCACTTACCTCATATGGATCTCTGATAACATCGATCCACCACCGAGAAACATTGAAAGGGCTTGCTTTAAGAAATCTTAGAAGTCCATATAAGTCATCAAGTTTCCGTTGTATAGGAGTCCCTGTAATGCACCAATGGTGCTTAGCAGACAGTCGAAGAGCCATTTCTGTTGCAGCAGTAGCATTGCTCTCCACCATTTGAGCCTCATCCAAGCAAATCCTCCACCAAAATATTCTGGTGAGAGGAGTAGGAATAACAGGATACCTACAAAAATTTGACCACTGATCATCTTGACATATTCAATTCACAGAAGTCTGCAACTATAACCTAGTTAGATTGCTTATTTGAAATGAATCATTAATGAAGTCCAACCCTTCTAAAATATGGCTCTATTATCAGTTATTTAGACCACTATGAAAATTACAACAAAAACATTGAGCATTGAAAAAAGCAACTTAGTATAGTATGCAGTCAAATATGTAATTTAAGCACTAGAAGAATCTTTTAAATGAGTTGTAATTTACGCTTTAAGTGATTCAATGAACTGGCTTCAGATAGCAGTCAAGAGGAAATGGAAATTGGGCTTTGTTAGATGATAAATGTTGGATTTGCACAGCACAAACATTTATTACATGAAAAGCCAATATAATAATAATATTCATAATGTTGGCAATAATAATAGATACTTTTTTTTTTTTTTTTTTTGGGGGGGGGGAGGGGGGGAGAAGAAGTATAACTAACAAATATATGAATTTTGCTTCACATGTTCACAAAACAAGGCAATTATAACAGAAACTAAAATTTTCCTTTTCACACCGAAATAAAAAACCACCTTTGTTTTTAAAATATTGATGATTTGGAATTGTTGACTATAATTAAAATTTCGTGAATGTACCACAAAGAGAAACAATTACAATTTGATCACAACAGATTAGATAGTTTTCTAGTTCTACATAGTATAGACAAAAAGAGGACTGTTCAATATTTCATTTTCATATTATTATAATGCTGTTAATGTTATATTTATTATATTTTCCAATTTTATATTGAGGGGTAATAATAAGTGGATTTAGGATTTCCTCAACCAGCTGAGATTAAGTATCGTGATTTATAAATATAATATATAATTAATTTTCACATCTGCAATCACAAGATATATGTATGCACATGGAAAGTGGTTATAATTTTATTTATGTTAAATTATATTTAAATATTGACAAGTTATATTCAAATCAGATTTTTCAAATTGGTTATGATATTTCCTTTAAGAAATCTGATCTTAATGCTCATTACTTTTAAATTGTTTTCAGCAACAAATTAATATTGCATATATTAAATAAATAGAATTATTAAAATGTTGAAAATTTATCACTAGAACATACCTATATTATGTTGATAATTAGTAAAAATGTGGTGTGCTAAATACCACTAATTATCAAATGCAATATGTATGATGAAATGACTAGCAAACAAACAAATATTCACTTCATATGTTATTCTTATGCACTGTGTTCTACATTATAATATAGTAAAAGCTACAATCTAAGCTATTTAAAATTCCTATAAATGAGATCCCACATTTCAAATCGTAAATATAATTCAATTTTACTAAAGTAAGAAGCCATTTCTAATGAAAACAACAGAAGACAAGGTATGGAAGAACCTCTTTTGGAATCTCAGGAAGTGCCGATCACCTTCATGCCTATCAGAGTCATGTGATAAATCCTCTTTGAGCACATCATAAGTCGTCAATACGATGTCAGCACGGATGAGTTCACTAATATCCACTATGGGTGTATTGGAAAGACATGTATCTCGTACACCTTCATATACACAAGTTTTTAAGGAACCTGGTCGTGTATGACTGAGAAAACAAAATATGTTATCAAGTTAGTACCTCAATTCGAAGCATCGGCAAAAAAATGTACAGTGAAACAATCAAACAGATCAGCACATAAAATAAAAATTCTCCACATCAAATAGTTCCTGGAAAACAAAATGTAAATGAAAAGATTCATCCCAATGAAGTGGATACGGAACATGCCAAGTAGATGACATTTAGTTGCTGAATATAGAGGAATACATGCATTGTTGTGATTAAGAAAAAATGCAGTTATGCATCTACAAGAAAAGCATGTCCACACAAGAAGACCACATCCAAAGGATCTGTAGCAAAGCACATTTCTGAGAAACTAAAAGTTAAATGGCCAACATACTAAAACTGTCTACTGCACTGCTAAACAAATAAAGTCAAAGTAATACCGTGCAATTTCAGCATGCCACTGGGGCAATATAGGTGATGGACAGACAATTAGAGTGGCTCCGGTCGATATGGGAGAGTCAGTAGCTTGTATCAATTCAGAGCACATCTGGCAAATATGCTCTCCATCTCTCTCAATAAAGCTGATTGTAGTTTGTTTTCTATTTTTATGAACATCAACCATTGATCTCTTATTTTTCCCTCGAATTGAATAACCAACACAATCTGCATGTTGCCAAGCGTCACAAATGTCGCACTGTACCCACAGTCCTCTATATTTATAACTTTCACTGACAGCTCCACATATGCACTCAACTCGTTCTCTTTTCAATCTTCTAAGATTAACTTTCTTATCTACAGTATCCTGCCATGCATGATCAACGAAGATGCAATCTTCATACGCTGACTTCCGATGAGCAAATACACAAGCAAGCAGTTCAACAGTCTTGCCCAAACCCATCTCATCTGTGATAGTCATAAACAATCATAGTCACCATAATATATGTTCAGCAATCGCTTTCAGTTTTGCTGTGAGTGTAAATAAGTGAAACCTTCAGTTTAAAGAATGAACCTAAGAAAGAAAACAATCTTTAGCATACATCTTCCTAAATCTCTCAAATTTTAGAATTTCAGAAAAAACTTACCACTTTAGGAGTTAGAAACATTAATAAAATGAGCTTAAATGATTCCATGTGGTCAAATATTCCTAGTCCTCATTCAGAAAGTTTCAATTTCCCAGAGAATTTGATTGGAAGTATTCTATCTTTTTCAATTTCTAACCTTTGCTAAAATTTTGACTTTGGATAGAAGTCTGTGAAAGGAAATTACTAGCTTCTTGTAAAAAAAATTAGGTGAATGGAAAAGAAAGAATAGCATGCTGCAGTGGACATACCAGCAAGAATCCCACCATAGTTATATAGTGAAGAAAACTCTGGGGACAACGAAACATTGCCACTGAAGACACAATTAAAGTAAGTGAGAAAGAAAGGGCGCTTGGAGAAAAAAGGGGGGGTGGGGGAGTAGTTGTGTTGGAAGAGAGGGAAGGAATCAGAAATTTTTTTCTTAAATCCATGTTGAGTCAACCAATCATACCTAAAAGGATTATAGAACATTGTTGAACAACCGTCAAGAAAGTCCAAAGGCATACATAAGGGAGAAAAGAATTGACTTCCTTTCCTTTCACCTGAATCTTTTGAATCCCCCTTCTCTTGTTGTATCATCCAGTAAGCTGCACGACGCTGATATGGTCTCAGTGCAGGGAGCAAGTCTGGTAGGTCATCTTCAAGCATTGGAGCAGATCTGTAGAGAAAGTAAACCAATAATAAAATTCCATTTTGAATAGCAAAGAAAAAATAAAGCAGACATGCATGGTTAAATAATCTTTTTAAAAGCATTTCAGCAAGGTATGATGAGGGACTAGCTAACCATGAATAACTACTAGATAGAAAATAATATGCACTCACATTGATGGTTTAATAGCTTCATAAAACCCAGCAACATCAAACCTTGCACGTTTCCTGGAGTTGGAGTAATCATCTCCCATATCTGCAACCAAGTCGAGTTTCATTTCTGTAGATTTAGTGAACCCATACCTAGCCTCTGAAGTCATTACCTCTGGTCTCAGCCAAGCCATCGCACTCATCATACTTTTCTTCCATAGTTGCCTGGTATTTTCTATAAGGGACTCACAAGCATCAAAAGCTTTCTTAAGTATCTCCACCCTCATTCTCACAGACATCATTTCTTCTGAACAGTTAAACCCCACAATCGGTCTCAATGTCAAAAACTCCATACTTGTCAAGTGAACAAGAGCAGTAATACTCTCATCCGGTCCATCAAAACTCCCAGAGAAAATTACTGATTGCACTTCCCCATCTTCAGCCATGGATTTCTCAATGAATTCTAAAGATATATCACTAGAGGAGAGTACAGGCCAATGGCCTAACTTTATACGATCCAGAACCAAGTCATCAACATTGCACACTCGAAACCTTAAGGAATACTTAGACTCCTGATAAAGATCTGTATTTATTCCAAAACTGGAGTGTGCTTCTCTCCAATTCATATTATTTAGGACAACTTCTGATATATCGAGGTGCCCATTTGAAATCCAATTACTGCTATCAACTTGGACATAATATGGCCTATCAGAACTAAGAAATTCACCCTTTTCTGCTGACTCATCGTCACTTGCTTTTTGCTTATCCAATTCAGCCTCAGCAGCATCATTATTTGCTATAACTAAGCCAACAGATCGATGTGGGTGGGCTTGCTTCCTTCTACCCATCACTAGAAGCGAATTATGCATAAGAAAAGATACAAAATTATCACTAAAATTACTGAATAGAGCTCCATCACACGGGTTCAAACACATGCAAGTGTTAAGTGTGAATATGAGTAAAAAGCTTAAATACCAGGATGGAAAACATGCATAATCCACACCATTACAATAATCGAACAACAAAAACGATTAAGAAAACATAGAAAGCCAACGACTTGAACCCAGAAAACCATTAATAGTAATGTTAAGAAAGCTAAGTAAAAAATTTACCCTTTTGCAGAGTAATTAATGTAATTTCATAATTTGAGGAAGAAACTTGACAAAGGAAATATTTTAACTTTTATGAGCAAGCTCAACAAACAAAACAGAACAACTGTATGAGTCAGGAAACAATGCTTAGGGATAAGAAGATGAACCTTGAGAGGGAAAAACAATAATTCTTTGACAGTAGCTGCAGCTGTAGCTGTATGAATCAAGAAAGGAGCATGGCTTCGTCTCCGGCGGCTTGATTGCAGGAAGCGAATAAACATCACGCGCGAATTACGTCCCTGCGCAAAAAGAACTAATTCTACTAAAAGAGTATGCTTTTACCGTAATACCCTTGTTGGTTTTACATTTATGCCCCTGTGCACTTATAATGGCAGTCGCAGCAACATCCACGTCTCTCAAAGACTGAAGGGAAAACCCTAACTGTTTATGGCAGCAAAACTCAGTTGGGCGGAGACAAATCGATAATGAAAGGAGGCAGGAAGAATCTGAAGAGGGCAACGGAGGCACATAACTTAACGCTTGAAGATGGCCGAAGCATAGCTCAAGTTGTGTCTCTTAGAGGTTCCAATCTCATTGAGGTGCCTGCTTTTTTTTCTTTTTTTGTTTATCTTAGTCTTGATTAATGCTTCAAATTTAGTTTGTTCTCTGAAAGTTTCATAATTTTGTTTTTCCCCCCTCTAATTCCAGTTATCTTGATGAATTAAATTAACTTAATTTAACAATTGAACAATACTTTATTTAGGCAAATTGTATACTGAATTAAATTTTAGTCTCGACAAGCTCTATTCACGTATTTTTAATTGTATATATACAGAGCTGATTCAGATGTTGTTGGTTACTTGCATAATGATGCAGCTTTATGGAAGGCCTTTCTTTGCAGACTATACTTCCTTTGTTTCTTTTTTGCTGTTCTTGTTCTCTCTTATTTTGATGAAAGTTGATCAAGAAACCTGAAAAGCACTCTTTCACGAGCTAATTTGGGTTTATAAGTTTGAGTAATATCAACATGACAAATAGCGGTATGTGTGTAAAGCACATTTGAAAATATAGAGTTGCAGCTTTATCATTTTAGTGTATAATTTCTGCTTCTCAGCTGCCATTGTCAAAGAAGGTCTTTTTTTTTTTTTAATTATTTATATTTTCGTTTAGGCCTAGTGATAATTTGCATGTTAATACTGTGTCAGTTTCTCTCTTATTCAAGGTAATGGATGCAAGAGGTGAGAAGTCGCTGGCGCTGTTTCCAGCTAAGTTCCAGAAGAGCATGTGGATAAAACGAGGTCTTTCTTTTAAATGATATCAGATTCTTGCTTTAGCCTCAGATTGGTCATTTTGGTGAATTAGTTCTTGGATTGGATGGCTCTTGGTTGACTTCCATCTTCGGAAACATCTATCCTCGAACTTATTAGAAACATACTACTAGATTGTTTGAATTGGTTTGGTGATGTGCAGGGAGTTTTGTTGTCGTTGATGAAAGTGGAAAGGAAAAGGCTTTAGAGTCAGGTAGCAAGGTGGCATGTATAGTTTCTCAAGTTCTCTTTTATGAACAAGTCCGTGCACTTCAGAAATCTCATGAATGGTTTGTTTTCTTCGCATCCTGAAATTAGAACATAGTCAAATAATATGCTGTTGTGCTGCATCATCCTTGGTTCTTAAATCCTTATTCAAAAAATTGAACTTTGAAGCAAGCTCCCTTATTTTGACCAAATTTTTATGAAAAGCAGCATCATCATTGTAGTGGATAGGCATGTCATTGGGGCACTTGCCATTGTTTGCAGTGGCTTTCAATGGGCTTCTTGAAGTATTCAACATAATCTGAAATTATCCTTCTCTTGATTTGTAGCAAGCAGGCAAAAAAGTTAAGGCTGGAGACTTTCGATGAAATTGTTGGCCATTTGATCAATTATGACTTTGCTTGTTATTTCTTCTCTATATATATGACCAAGATTTCCTGCCGGTTTCTTTTGGTTTCGCAGAAATAAAACTTAGTTGCTCATCAAAAGCAATAAATTTTTTAGCATAGTATCGAAGTATGTTCTTGAGTGTGACCTAAATGTTACCTGTTAATGAGATGGAGATTGTCTTCTTTCTGATTTATGCTAGTTGGAAAAGATGTATGCTGCAAGCTCCTACTTCTACTTGGTGCTTTTATGTTTGTAGTATTTTCCTTTTCCTCTATTGATGCAGCTGTTTCTTTTCTTTAATCCCACCTAGTAAACACTGAATGCAGGCCAGAAATTTTCAAGTCCGCAACTTTGGCTGATCCTAACAGAAGTCCGCGCAAAAACACCTCACAGCAAAGGTATGATTCAAGTGATGATGATGGACTCCCCCCTTTAGAAGTCAATATGAATAGGATCAAGCCACCAGAGTTCCAATTGGATGCAGATTCAGATTCTGGCTCAGATACAGAATCTTAAATCATCATTCATATAGCCCTGTAGTTCATCAAAGTGATTTGAAATGCTAATGAAGAAGCAATGTGCCTCAAATTTGAAATTTGTGTATTCATTTCTTAATTTGTGTCTCTTGTATGATTTAATATTTACTCATCAAGAATTAAAGCAGGCCTTAGTATTAATAAGGTTCACTGATTGGACTAGAAATTATATCATTTCAAAGGCCGTGCATGCTGTTGACCTTTGCTCTTGAGTTTTTCTAAGAGTACATGAGAAACATACTTCTTTTACACTATAACAGAATTGCGGGGGAGGAAAGAAAAGAATTGGCATAGCAACACAACGATGAGCACTTTATGGGTAATAACGGACATGGTTATGGCCTCGATTGTTTTGTAGAAATTTTTTTTTTCTACATTTTTCTATATTTGATGCATTGAGGAGAATTGATTTAACAGAGTTTTTTTAATTAAAAAAAAACTAAGTCATTTTACAGGAAAATGTGAATTTTAATAAATTCATTCAAATAAAAAATGAATTATACAAATATAAATATTTATTATTATTGGTTATTTTTTATTATCAATATCTATCACCGGTTATTATTGACATGTAGTAATCACCAAGATGAGTAAGATTTACAAAAACTTTTCATTTTTAATATATTTTTTTACATTAATAATAAATAGTATACATGTAAAAAATATTTATAGTTTAAATTTTATTATAATTTTATAAATAAAAAGAAAATTAATATATTTTATAGTATCTTCTAAACACTTGAAAATATATAGTTAAAAAAATATTTTTCTTAAAAATAATTTTTTATATGATATTTTCTCAAATAAATTATTTTTTGCGAAACAAATGAGCATCAATTTCTATTTGAATTCCTTGGGTAGGCAAATTGCCCTCGTATCAAATGATAAAAACACCTCATCATTACAAAATGGCCTTATTTTGTCCACCTTCCAATATTGCAAACACAAACACAAAAGTAAGATTGTAATTAAGTTGAGTCGAGTCAAATCCTATTAGACTCGATCTCGAGCTTGACTTGAAAATTTGAAACTCAAACTTGAGTTCAATTAAGTTTTAATTTTTAAGTTTGAGCTCGAACTCGATTAAGTACTCGAAAGGTCGAACTCAACTTTATTAGACTTGTTTATTTATATAATTTTTTGTGAATTTTATAAATTAAAATTTAGGCTTAATTAAGCTTGAATAAGTTTGATTAAGCATAAATCAATTAAACTCGATTTGTAATATTGTAAATATGTTTAAACTTGATTAGATTTGCAAGCTTTTCAAGTCGAGTATTTTGAAGCTCAAATTCAATTCGTCCAATTACTTGAGTAGCTCGAAATTAGCTCGATTAATCTTGAGTCAATTTCAAGTATTTCTCAAATTGATCTCGAGTAATTTGCACGTTGTCTTGATTCATTTACACTCAACACAAAACAAACCATTTGGGCCACCGACATCAAAGACTAAAGCCATGCATAATTGGGCAAAATATCCAATATGGGTATTCAACAAAATGTAGCAGTGAACTGCTCGCCACGTGGCATCCTAATTGTCATGTATTTTCTTAAAAAATAACCTATTTTTTTCATTTTCTACACATAAGACACTACAGGAGTGCTTAGTTATAAAGTCATCATCTTTCCATTTCTGAAAGAAATGGCGATGATTTCTTAGTCAACATTGTGAGGCGGTCGCTTCTCATTGATTAATCCATGTCCTTATCCTCAGGTGAATAATTTCTCATGGTTTCTTGATTGCTTTGGCTCTTTCTTTTCAATTTGTTGGAATTAATTACTAGGTTACAGTTGTCTGTCGCAAGTTGCAGATCGAGGAAGCTCACTTTTTGTTTAAAGGCTTTGGCCCTTTTCACGCAATATTCACAAGCACAAGATCATTTCTCTTCTCACCTGCAAGGTGTGCCAGAATTTAGCCATTTTAAAGCATCACTCGCGATGTAATCAACTACTAGTTCTGTTGTTATGGGATTATGGAAGTGCAAGCAATTTGTGCAAAGGCCCTTTGTTGATCATTGACATTATTCTAGAAGATTTCTTAAGAGGTCATGTAATCAACCTTTTTTTGTTACGTAATATCAGACACCAACCATGCTAAGTATGGGGTTGCTTAACTTCAATTTTAAGTTGTTCTCTTAACTATGCCTCAGTTGACAGCATGATGTTAGTGTATTTGTGAAGGTAATAAGCTGTAAGCAACATTCAAACTTCTTTGTATCAACTATATAAGCTGGTTTTTGTATGAAAATATATATGAATAAAAAAGAACTAAGTTTATGTTTAAGCTTTTCTCTAAAACCTTTGTTCCAGCTCTTGAATTTTTTTTTTAATTCAGTGTTAATTTGAACATGGTATTAGAGTTTTTATAGATCTTTAAGGGCTGAAAAAGAGAAAACAAGTGAGCATAAACCCCACCAAAAGACCTAAACATCTTGAGAGTGAGTTTGATGTTTTCAAAAGGATTCTTGACCCCAACACCACCCAACTTCAATGGTGAAAACTACTAGGTTGGGCTGTGAAAATGAAGGCATACCTAAAGGCATTTGACCTTTGGGATGTTATGGAATTGGGTAGAGAACCAACACCATTGAGAGTCAATCCCACCATAGCACAACTCCACCAACATAATGAGGAATGTGCTAAGAAATACAAGGCCTTAATTGCAATTCTTTTCTTTGTTTCATAGTCTATTTTCACTGGAATCATGAATAGTGAGACAACAAAACAAGCCTGAGATCAGCTCAAAGAGGAGTTCCAAGGCAGTGTTAAAACCAAACAAATTCAAGTCTTGAATTTATGGATAGAATTTGAAACTCTCAAAATGGGAGACTCTGAAACACTCAAGGAGTATAGTGATAATGAGAGTAGTTAACCAGCTGAGACTTCTTGGAGAGGAGTTTTCAGATAAAAGGATAGTGAGTAAGGTTTTTGTAAATGTTCCAGCAAGATTCGAGCTAAAGATATCTTCATTGGAAGACACTAAAGACTTGTCCACCATCACTTTAACTGAAGTGATAAATGCCTTCCATGTCATAGAGCTGGGATTCAGCTTAAGGTAAGGAGAGACAATTGAAGGAGCATTTTCTGGCAAAACAAGGTGAATGAGGTCAGTTAAGTGGAGGCAGGAAGTAATCAAAAGAGCATAAAGGGAAAGATAAAAGAAGTGGAGACGAAAAAGGTGGAAAGAAAAACAAGTATCCACCTTGCAAAGAAGAAGACACATGCTGAGAAATATTATTGGTTCAGGCCTGACATTCAATGTAGAGCATGCAATCAATTTGGACATATGGCTAAGATATGTAAGAACAAGCAAGTACAACCTACTTAGCATACACAAGTAGCTAAAGATCGAGAAGCTTCAACTGAGAGACTGTTTATAGCAACTCTCCATGTTGCCAAGACTAAAATGAACACTTGGCTTATTGATAGTGGTTGCTCAAGCCACATGAAATTTGATGAGAATAGCTTCAAGATCCTTAATAAGTCTTTCAAGTCAATAGTAACAGTTGGCAATGAAGCTTGAGTCAAGGTCAAAGGCAAAGGAACTGTTGTGATCAACACTCCAACAGGTACAAATCCATTTCAGAGGTGTTATTGTGCCTGAAATCAGTTTAAAATTGCTTAGTGTTGGCTAACTATTTGAAAAAGATTATGAATTGCATTTCAAGAAGAAAAAATGCATCATTTATTATCCAAATGGAAATGAAATGATGACAATGGATATGAAAGATAGACTTTTTCCATTGGATGTAACACAAAACACTTAGCATGCATACTCAATTGTGGTGAATGACTCAATTCTTTGGCATAAGAGGTTAGGGCACTTCAGTTATGAGAATTTGAATTTGTTATATCAAAAGAATTTCGTTGATGGCTTGCTTATAATTATGGAAGGAGAGGGTGTTTGTGTAGTTTGCCAATTTGGGAAGCAAAATAAGATATAATTCTCAAGCAACAATATGAGAGCTACTGAGAAATTGCAGCTAGTGCACTTTGATGTGTGTGGACCTATGAGTGCTCCATCCTTGAATAATAACAAATACTTTATATTATTCATTGATGATTACTCTAGGTATTGTTGGGTGAGTTTCTTGAATCAGAAATCAGATGTGCTAAGTGACTTTGTGAAGTTTAAAGCACAAACAAAGAAGGAAGCTAGTTATGGAATCAAAATGCTAAGATCAGACAATGGAGCTGAATATGTCTCAAAAGATTTCAAGGTTGTTTGTGACAAAGAAGGGATTAAGCACCAACTCACAGTTCCCTACACTCCACAACAAAATGGAGTGAGTGAAAGGAAGAATAAAACTGTGATGAAGATGGCCAAGTGTTTGATGCATGAGAAGAACTTGCCAAAGCATTTCTGGGTTGAGGCAGTCAATGTTGTTGTTTATTTGTTGAATTTGTTATCAATAAAAGCATTTAATGGCAAGGTTCCATTTGAAATGTGGCATGGAATCAAACCATCAATAGAGTGTTTGAGGGTTTTTGGGTGTGTTTGTTACTCATACTTACTTGAAGCAAAGTGGGACAAGCTAAATAAGAAATCAGATGTTGGTATCTTCATTGGTTATAACAATATCACCAAAGGATATAGAATCTTCAATCTCAAATTAGAGAAAGTTTTTGTTAACAGGAATATGAAATTTGATGAAGTTGTTGAATGGGATTAGAAGGAAGGAAAGCTTTAAGATAAAGCTGAGATTGAGGCACTTGAAGATGAAGAAAGCTCAGATAGTGATACTAGACATGGTGTGAGGGGCACAAGACTGTTGCAAGAGATTTATGATAGTTGCAACATAGTCACTCTTGGACTAGCAAGCTATGTTGAAGCATCAAGTCATGAAGGTTAGAGGAAAGCCATGGAGAAGGAGATCAACATGATAAGGAAGAATGACACTTGGAAGCTTGTGGAGAAGCCTGAAACACGCAAGACAATAGGTGTTAAATTGGTTTACATAACTAAATTAAATCCTAATGGTTCTGTAAACAAACTTAAGGCTAGATTGGTAGTTAAGGGTTATCTTCCACAAGCTAGAGTGGACTACACTTACACAAGTAGCAAGGCATGACAACATAAGTCTTCTAATGGTATTTGCAGCAAAAGAAACTTGAAGAATCTTTCATCTAGATGTAAAATCAGCATTCCTAAATGTTGTGTTAGAGGAGGATATCTTTGTGGAGCAACCTGAAGGCTTTATAATCCCAGGTGAAGAAGGGAAGGTGTACAACCTCAACAAAGCTCTCTATGGGCTCGAGCAAGCTCCAAGAACTTGGTATAACATAATTCACACTTATTTGCTGCAATAAGGCTTCCTCAAGAGTGAAAATGAAGCCATTTTATATGTCATGAGAGATGAAGAAGAAGTAAGGCTAATTGTATCCTTGTATGTGGATGATCTTTTGGTTATAGGAGGAGATGATTTGGAGGTTGAGAACTTCAAGAAGAAAATGCATTAGAAATTTGAGATGTCTGATTTAGGAGAGATGACTTTCTTCTTAGGAATGGAAATTAGTCAATCAGAGGAAGACATTTTCATTTCTCAAACTAAATATGTTTGGGAAGTTCTGAAGAAATTTCAGTTGAATAAGGCTAAGCTTGTTGTTACACCTTTAATGGTGAATGAGAAGCTAACTATATAAGATGGAAGTGGGAAAGCAAATGCCTCAGTTTTTAGAAGCATTATGGGAAGCTTGTTATATCTAGCTACAACCAGACCAGACATCATGTTTATGGCAAGTTTACTTTCAAGGTTCATGAAAAGTCCAAGCAAAATTCATTTTGATGTTGCTAAAAGAGTATTGAGATATATTGCAGGCACTACTGATCTTAGTCTCTAGTTTAGCAAGTGTGAAAGTGTTGAATTACAGGGGTAAGCTGATAGTGATTGGGCTGGAAGTATTGATGATTCTAAAAGCACTTATGGTTATGTGTTTTCTTTTAGAAGTGGGGCATTCTCTTGGAATTCAAAGAAGCAAAAAGTTGTTTCTCAGTCATTTGCTGAAGATTAGTATATCTCAGCTGCAAATGTTGGAAATCAAGCCATTTGGCTTAGAAAAATCTTGACTAATCTTGGTTTTGTTCAAGCAAATCCAATAATAATTTGGACGTACAATAAGTTTGTCATTACCATTGCAAAGAACCCGGTTCAGCATGGGAGAAGAAATCATATTCAAGTCAAGTTTCATGCAATTAGGGAGGCTGAAAAGGTTGGAGAAATCAAACTTCAGCATTGTTGCTCAGAGGAGCA
>CATIWR010365920.1:0-11860 GCA_949677035.1 Omphalea diandra
TATATATATATATATATATATATATATATATATATAATGTTACCATGTGCTATACGAGAAGATTAAAGATAGAGCCACACACCTATAATTATTAAAAGAAAAGAAAAAGATAAAGAAAGGAAGGGAGAAGAAAGGAAAGAAGAAGAATGAAAAAAAAAAAAAAATGATGTGGTTTGTCCATTGATGATTCTCTTCAGGTTTTTAATCAATTCATTGAGATTTTTCTTAGAGGTAAGTTAATTTAATTTTTATTTAGTTTTATTATATATTACTTTATAGTATTTTAGTTTAATTGTGATTAATTAAAATTAAGTGAATTAATTAGTTTGATTATAAGTGATTTTCATATTTCTATTAGATTTTTACTCATATTTAAATTAGAATCTTTTATTGTAGATTAATTGACCAGTAAATATGGACTTTAAATATGTGGTTTTAATATATATTAGTGATTTGATGATGTATAGAAGCAATCATAAATAATTGAATGGTTTTTATAAATGTATTAAACGACAGGAGTTCTTAAGGATTACAGGTTTTCAATCTGAATTTGAAAATTTTAAATTTGGAGTTATAGATAATATTCATCGTTGATCTTTCCATATGTTGGTGACCTGAGTGTCCAATTTTATTATTTAAAATTTGAGATTGATCTAATTGTGAAAAATATACTTATAGAGTTATTTTCACATATTGATTAATAATACACTTATGCAATATAGCCCTAGAAAATAATTATTTTAAAATAATAAAAGATATTATTTTGATCTTAAATTTTATATGAAGTATTATAGATATGTTTAGTATGACATAAAATTTTCATGATTTTTGGAATATTTAGCATAACATTTTTAGTATAATTTAGGATTTGCATACTGCGAAAGTCTATAAGCAAGATATCTCATTTAAGGATATAATTTAAAATAATTAATAGTGTCAATTTGATTTCAATATTTTTATGGAGTATCTTTACATGTTTCTTATAATATATAGTTTTTTTAGAATTTTTGGAATAACAAATGTATTAGTTTAAGATCAATATATATCTATTATCCTATAAATGCTATCCAGTGGAATAACCTATTTGAGGTTGTAATTAAAAATAATAAATGATTTTATTTGAATCCAAAATTTTATATGAAATATCATAGATACATTTGGAATGATATATAACTTTTGTAGATTTTTAAAACACAAATTATTTATCTTAATATAGTTTTATATGATGTCCATTATGGACTAATAAATGAGATAATTTATAGTATAAAATATACGAAAGACATATGTTATAGGATTAAATTTAGATGTTTGTTGAGAATTATTTTGAATTATTTTAAATTTTTATATACATTATTTTGATTGAGATTGAAGCTATTTTAAAGGTGTTATAATGAGATACTTGTGGTTAATAATTTTAGGAATAAAATTAACACTTAAAATATTAGGTTACAAATTATTATTAAAATATATTAGTTAATTGAAAATTATAAATATATTTATATTTATAGATTTAGAATTATAATTTAAATTTAAATTTCATGTGTTAATTACATGTTATTAAATGTAATTATATAAGGATATAGGTGGTGTCATCATTGTTGAACTGACTTGTATAAGTTTTGCATTGTTACTTACATTCAGGTGAAGGATTATATGAGTTTATTTTATTTTAAAATAAATGGTTAATTGTATAATTAAATTGATGTACATGTTTGTTTTTGTGCTTAGAAGTTAGAGAATAATTGTATATGTTATATGTGTATATTTCTGCTTAATGTATTTGTTGAAAATTATTTTGTTATATGTAACATGATAGTTGTTGTGTTGTGGAAATATGAGGACTAAAACCCCCCATAGTGCACCTAGGTCATATGTACTTATCTATATGGATATAGACTTGTGGAGAATGGTTTGGTGTATACCCCACAGTGACCTCAATTGTATATGTAAATGTTGGTTACCCAATCCCATATATTAAATTTTGGATATTAAACCCCATTTATTAAATGTTGGCTATCAAGACCCTATATGTATATGTTGGCTTCAAAACTTTGTGGATTATTTGTTCAGTTTTGTCATAATCTTCCCCATATAAATGTGATTTTGTGAAACTAGTTATTATTTTTAAGTTTTTTGACGTTTATTTATAAGTGATATAATGTTTACTTGAACTTGATTATGTGATGCATTTGTGTATTAGTGTTTTATTTATTTATTATTTTCCATAACCTTCATAAGAAGTTAGGATGCTCCCTGCCTCTATAATGTCTCACTAAACTGTGGTAATGTCACCTCTCACAATTTTATTTTGTAGGTTTTATTTAATATTAAGCAAGACTACTTATTTCTTCAAGCTAAGTTATTTATGTTGATAATTATATTTTCCTTGAGTATTAATTATATTTGATTAGATATGTTTCCTTATCTTCAGTAGATGATTCTAAAGATTTTGAGTATAATTTATTTATTTTAAATATATGAATTTGATATAAAAATAAATAATTAATACATTATATTTGATAAGTTGTAATTTATACAATGAGAATATTTTAGAATAACATTTTGTATTGTTTTTTTCTTCTACCTAGATGAAAAGTTATATTTTTCTTATTTAAGATATATATGTAGTCTAGTGAGATTGAGGGCACAATCTTAACTTCACATCAGTAGTGACCCCTTGTATTTGTGGCATGACAAAAGTGATAACAAAACTATAGGTTCATTGAGTTTGAGATCATTAGGAAGTTTCATCTTTTGAAGTCTTCTTTACTTCTACTTTAGCATTTTTGTCTTTGTGAATACCTTCTTTTATTTGATTGTTTTTTCCGTAATCTATCAATTTCACTTGTTCTTAAATCTTTTTATTCTATCTATTTATTTGTTTGCCTCCTATTTAGGTTTATTATTTGAGTTTTTATATAGAGATTATGTTTATCATCTTCATAGAATTACTTGTATTATATTTGGTTATTATTTGATATTATTACAATTATAACATATGTTAATTCACTACAAAAAAAAAAAAAAACACAGTTTACATATGAAAATTTTCAGGCAAATTTTGTAGTTAAATTAAATTACCTACGGATTGCCTACGAAATTTTTCCATAGACAATGAAGTAGTTAGTAATTTTTGCCAATGGAATTTTGCCATAGACAATGAGGTAGTAAGTAATTTTTGCCAACAAAATTTTTCCATAGGCAAAATTTACTTATGAATTACCTAGAAAAATATTTGAAGGTAATATTTACCTATGGAAATTTTCATAGGTAAACGATGGTCGAATCCACCATGTAATGTTGAGAAATTCCATTAGGTGAATTTGCCTATAGAATAATTTTGTAGGTAATTTTATATTTACCTTCAAATATGTCTGTTGGTAGATCATAGGTAAATAATTACCTATGAAATTTTTTGTAGGCAAATTAGTTGTTATATTTTAATTACTCTTTTTTTAGGATATTATAATTATTCATATTTTTAGTAATATTCCAAATGTTATTACATAAAACAGTTCAGATGTTCTATTGTTTCATAAACATAACATGTCATTAATCATCTTCATGCGGCATGGGTGACTGAGTGGATTGATCACTAGATGGAGGAGTCTCAGGAAGAACCTGCAAGTCGGTGTTTCTTCATATTCAAATATATAGAGGTTAAAATTGAAGTAAAATAAATAAATCAAATTTCATAAAGTGTAAAAAAAAAATTTGGCAGCACCACCCCCAATAAAATGAACTTATTCCCCTGTTCACAAAATTTTTTTAAAAAAAAAGCAATAATTGGCATCCACAAGTTTAAGATGATAGATACAAACAAATATTATAGAAACCATAACATCATTTAACAATAATGCAACCGTGCTCACCTCAAGTTATGTTTATCGATTGACTAATAAACTTTCTCTTTACTTATAAAATATCAATTTTCTCATGTTGTTGTTAGTTAAGACTTGTTGTCATAACATTTGGTAAACCAATTTAAATGGAAAATATCTTATCTAATTCAAAGTGACAACTAGCCAACTATTAGGAAAGTAAAGGAAGATTTAAAAGGAAGGCATAACATAGCATCATTAATTAATGAAAAAATATAGATCAACTGATATAATTCATAAAAATAATAGGATTTACTACCGTAATGATACACTTAGAGTAATAAAGAAGAAAGAAATAACAACAGAGAATAGAACACATTGGTTCACTCATACCAATGAGCTATATAACTCTGGGGAGAAAGGGCAAAATGATTGGACAAAAAGGAATAATAGAGAAAACACCATCATATAATAATGGTAAATGCCTTTAAAGATTGAAAATATCAAATTTTATTTTTTTTAAAAAATAACTCCTTTTAAAAACGTCCTATAACTTTTTTTCTTCCATTTTTTTTACAACAATATCAAAAAAAAAGAAGCAAATCTAAATTAAAAACTCAGAAACAAGATGCAAATCCATTGGCAGTTAAACAAAGGATATGCTAATGTGTACAATGGTATAAAATAACAAAGAGCAAATAAGTACCTGCTTATCTAGCACCAGTACCTTGAATGATAGTAAGTCCTACCATCAAAGCATTATTAAAAACTTTAGATTTGTTAAAGTAACCATAACTTTCAGCTGCAGTATAAAAAATCTGTCTCATTGAATTCCATCCACGCATTTCCCATAAACAACAACTACACCAACCAAAAGCCCACAAATAAAGCTTCCTCATTCTCACTCGCTCTTTCTTCTTCTACCACCAAATTCAAATCTAAAAAAAATGAACGAAAACACAAAAAGTTTAAAACCTTAGCCTGACATTAATGGGAATTCTCTCCCATTATAAATAATGAGTTATAAAGGTAAGAAATCTCAAAGCAAAAGAAGATAGAGAGAGAGAGAGAGAGACAGAGAGAGATTTGAGATATTTAGGATATCTCTAATAACAATATCTTATAAATAAGAAAATAAGAAAAGTATTATTTCGTTCTTCAAGTTTGATTGAGACTAGTAAATTATGTTAAATTTAAGGAATAAAATTAAAGGAATAAAATTAACACTTTTAAAAAAAAAACAAGATTCTCTAATTCTTTTATCTGCATAAGGCTTAATTTGCTTCATTTGAGTACTTAATTAGCTTGTTCTGAATAGAGGATTGTTTTTTATTTGAATGCTTAACAAGAGGGAGGTTGCTGAAGTTCTTTGCTTTGCATTTCTCATTGGTTGCACATGCATCTCAATTGGAAAGATCTGTTAATTGATAATCACAAAACACAAAACTAATAATTTTTATTAAAACAACTTCCAATCCAAGTTGTATATAAGTTTTAACACTAATCACATGAAGCATAACCAATTAATAAAGACCAGTTGCATAAAGACACATAAAGATCAGTCAATTGATAATCACATAAAACAGAACCAATAAAACAATAAGCTAAATTGAATCTAAAACACAAATAAAATTTCCTCATTCCACCTCAGTTCATAAACATTAGAACACCATAAACCTGAAATACCCAACCCAAACCAAGAAAATAAACAATCATAGTACTGTTTGAATGCCTAGAAAATAATACAAAAAGCTATATTGATATAAAACACAAATAAAGTTTCCTCAATTCCACCTCGATTCATAAACGTTAGATCTCCATAAACCTAAAATACCCAACCCCAAATTGAAGATTAAGCAAATTAGTAAACACAATTCAATAGCCAATTGACAACAGAGATAAACGAAAACAAAATTAATATTAAAACACTAACCTGGTATGTAGTAGGAATAAGATGGGGAGGAGACAACTGGACAAGGAAGAAAATGGAGGGAAGGAGCCGGGCGGCAATCTATGCCAAAGGAATGGAGCGCAGAAACGAAGATAAATGTAGAAACAAAGATAATGGTTGGAAAAGGAAAATAAAGAAGGGGAAGGCCAGCGGAGGGAGAGAAGAAAGGGGAGGGCGGTGCAAATTATAGATTTGAGAGGGCAAAAATTTTGGGTTTGGGTTGTGCGTGTGTGTGTTTGGGGAGGGGGGCAAGGCAACCTGGTAAATTAACACTCACAATTACCGACGGATTCAAAATTCGTTGGTAAGTATAAAATAGTTAATGACCGATTTCAAATCCCTTGGTAATGTTTTCATAAATTATAATTATATTTTTATTTATAAAACTCTCTTTTTTTTTTAGTAATTCTTATCACATATTATACATATATTATATTGATATGATGCATAAAATTTTTTTTATCACATTTAAGAAACTACATTTATATATATATATATATATATGTATGTATGTATGTATGTATGTATGTATGTATGTATGTATGTATGTATGTATAGTGAAATTTTTAGAGTATCATATGTTTTAGTTTAAGATTAATATATATTTATTGTCTTGTAAAGCCTATCAAGTGGGATAACTTATTTCATGTTATAATTAAAAATAGTAAATGATTTTATTTGGATCCAAAATTTTATTTGAAATATCTTAGACATATTTGGACTGATATATAATTTTTGTTTAATTTTAGAACACTTAAATTATTTATCTTGGTATAATTTTATATGATGTCTACATAGACTAATAACTAAGATAATTTATGGTATTGAATATATGAGAGACAAATGTTATAATATTACATTTATACGTTTATTGAGCATTATTTTGAATTATTTCAAATTTTTATATAAATTATTTGGATTGAGATTGAAGCTACTTTAGAGGTGTTATAATGAGATATTTGTGTTTAATAATTTTAGGAATAAAATTATAACTTAAAATATTAGGTTACAAATTATAATTAAAATATATTAGTTAATTGAAAATTATAAATACATTTATATTTACAAATTTAGAATTATAATTATAATTTAACTTTCATATATTAATTACATGTTATTAAATGTAATTATATGATGATATAGATGGTGTCATGGTGGTGAACAAACTTAAATGAGTTTTGCATTGTTGCTTACAATCAGGTGATGGATTATATGAGTTCATTTAAATTTAAAATAAATGGCTAATTGTATAATTTAATTGATGTTCCTATTTTCTTTTGTACTTATAAGTCAGGGAATAATTGAATATGTTATATATGTTTATTTGCGCTCATTGTATTAATCAAAAATTATTTTACTATGTGTAACATGATAGTTGTTTTGTGTTGTGTTGGGGGAAAGACAAGGAACGAAACCCTATGTTGCACTTAGGTTATATCATACATATATGGATATAGGGCTATGGATGATGGTTTGGTGTATACCTCATAGTGACCTCAATTGCATATGTTAATGTTGGCTATCAAGCCCTATATGTTAAATGTTGGCCACCAATCCCCATATGTTAAATGTTGGCTACTAAGCCAATATTTGTTATCAAGTCCCTATATGTATATGTTGGTTACAAAATCCTATATGGATTACTTATTTGGTTCTATCTTTCTCTTCCTATTTTTATATGTGATTTTATGAAACTAGTTGCTATTCTTAAATTATTTGATGTGTATTTATAAGTGATATATGATGTTTACTTGAACTGGATTATGTGATGTGTTTATGTATTAGTGTTTTTATTTATTTATTATTTTTTAGAAACTTCATAAGAGTTTAGGACATTCCATGTCTCATATAATGTTTAACTGATCTGCAATTATGCTCACCCCTTTACAACTCAATTTTGCTAGTTTTATTTAATACCGAGCGAGGTTACTTATTTCTCCATGCTGAGCTATTGATGTCTATAATTTTATTTTCCTTGAGTATTAATTATAGTTGATTAGATTTATTTTCTTATCTTTAATAGATGAGCCTTACAGATTTTAAGTGTAATTTATTTATTTATATGAATTTGATATAAAAACTAATTAATACATTATATTTGATACATTGTCATTTATACAATGAGAATATTTTAGAATAATTTTTACATTGTATTTCGCTTTCTCCTAAAAATTTATATTTTTTTATTATTTTAGATATATATGTAGGCTAGTGAGATTGAGGCCATAGTTTTAGCATCATGTTGGTCATGACCCCCTAAAATTAGGGCATGACACCTAAGCCATAATACCTCCTCCCTTTCCGCTAAAAGGCATTCATGCATCATAAAAAAATAATTTAGAAATGAAGAAATTTGGGTGATGAAGAGATGGGTTTGTAATCTATTCCTAAAAAAATTTAGGCAGTACAGACCACTTTGAGATTTGTACAACCCACTAAGGGAGGCTGTACAGACTACTCGAAGTTTATACAACCCTTCTCTACTGGGTTTTCAAAAATTTAAAAGAAAAAAAGAAAAAGAAAAGGGAAGGAGAGGAAGAGGTAGCGGATTCATTAGATAATTTGATGATTTTTTTTTTCCCTCAGAGATTTACTATTTAATTTTTATTCTCAAAAAATGGTTAGGAATGCTAGAGAATGGAAGGCAAAGTCCTTGTTCTACCTTGGATTGCGTTTGAATGGGTTAGGGTTTTGAATTTCTCACTCTATTATGATTGTGGGAAAATTTCAACAGAGTTTTGTTAGAGTTTCCATGCCTCATCCTCTCTCTTCAAAAGGTATGGGATCTATAGGAGAAGAAGGGTATATTAGAGCTTGGAATGGCTTTGGTTTCATTTTATACTTGACCCCTTATAGACAAAAGCCAAGAATGTAATGGAATTAGGGTTTGTCAGAGGGTTGTACAACCTTCAAGCTTAGTTGTATAACCTTTGGGTTTAATGGGGGGACCAGTTCCAGAATCTTCCAAGGTTTAGGGTTTAGGGCTTAGTTGTATAGCCAAGTTTAATAGGTTATACAACCCACTAAACATGGTTGACAGCTTCAGATTCTTCGCCTTATAGGCTTAGGCTTGGTTTTAAGACTTGATCCAAGGTTTTCTAAGGCTTTATCCTTCCTCCTTTTATAATTTTTCTTGTATTCTAGGGAATAATTCTAGTAATTTTCATCATCAGGCTTGCATCTTGAAGCCCAAATTCTGATGCCCATAGTTTGGCCCCTGCTTTGTAAGGCTTGGAAAACATCATTTGAGAAATGATTAAAAGCAAGGTAACAAAGGCAAACATTAGTAAAGATTTCTAAGGATACAGTTCTTTAGCAACTTTTTTGAATAGGTACTAAAACTTGTTTTAGCAGCTTTCTAGTAGACACTAATGTGTTTTATGTGCTTCCAACAGCTCTCTAGTAAGTACTAGGTGTTTTGCGCCCTTCATTAGCTCTCTAGAAAGTACTTGATAGATTTTAGCAACTCTCTAGCAAGTATTAAGTGTCTTTGCATCCTTCAATAGCTATTTGAAAGGTATTGAAGATGTTTTGATAGCTCACTAGTAGATATTGAGGATGCTCTGGCAACTTTTTAATAGGTACTGTGGATGTTGTGGCTCTCTAACAAGTACTTGGTGTTTTATGTAACTAGCGTGTTTGTAGCTGTCTTCTTATAGCTACTAATATTCTTGGGTCTATTGGAAGCGTCTTAGCCCTTTGAGCTAGTGGTTCTTACTTGAAGATGCCCTTTGGGGTTGATCTGGTGTCATGTATGCTTTTTAAATGCATTGTGGTGTTTACTCGTATCATCGTGGGTTTTCTTAGACTTATAAAAGAGATGCCACTATTATAGCCCTTCTGCCTATATTGAAGACTTATTTTTACTTAAAGGAATGGGCTTTGACCCATATTCTATGGATAATATTTTTGAGGAGCATAGGTAGTTTAAGAATATGAATTCCCTTTAAAAAAAAAATTTCTTCTAGCACTTTTGAAGAATTGATATTGTCATTGGGGGTATTTTGATAATTTTGTATGGTAATTTGGACTATTAGATATGTTCTTCAAGCTTCAGTATGGTCAAAGGTAGGTTGGTAATTTCCTTTTGAGAGGTTCACTTTTTGCCATCCTTTGATTCTGCTCATTCTTTTGATGGGTTATACAAAAAATAAAGTTATTTGTATAAATAACTTTATAGAACCATTTTTGAAATATGGAGACCACCTTCATTTATACATACCACTTCCCTTATATAAGGCTAGCAAATAGCCTTGGGCCCATTTGCGCTATTGCTTTCTTTCTCTCTACTTTCTCCCACTAAACTTCTCTTTAAACTTAGGTTTTTTAGGTTCTCTTTACTCTTAAATCTCTGCGATGATTGATTTTGTTGATGATGAGATGTTTAACATCTCTAAGGAGTTTTTTTTTTTTATAAGGATGCTACTATGCATGAAACCCTAAAGCAGCTGCACTCTCAATGGGTTTCACGAGGGTGAGCCTCTTAGATAATGCAACCTCGAAGATCATTCTAGTAGACTTTCCCCCACGCGGGGACACATTAATGATTTATAATTTATACTGTCACTTAATAGGAGCCGCCTCGGGAATGGTAAGTATTCTTTCTCCTTCTATTTTTTTTTATTTTGAATTTTTTGCCTTTTTTTTTTTTTTCTTCCAACACCTTTAGATTTTAAGCATTGTCCCTGGAATTTTTTTTCACCATGCGAACATTAGGTTAGTTTTAGAAAACCTTTAAGGATTGCTCTAGGACACTTACCTTTTATTTTTTTTATGAAATTTTTATTTTATATCTAGTGGCTTGGTTCATTGCTTTTAATTAGCATGCATTTATTTTTCTAGTAATTTGTATAGATTTTAGTGAAATTAATTTATGGAATAACTTGGATTAGAATACATACCTAGAATAAATAACTTATAAATAAATTTTTTATTTATTTTTTATGGATTCTCTTATTGATCCTAAATGAATTGTTGTTGGATTTGCAGTATCTTATGCGTGATTATTAAGCTAGATTTAGGATTTCATAAAATTTATTGGAAAAGTACTTTTCATAATCTTTAGAAAATTTTTGAATAACCCCTCATCACCTAAGCTAATTATCTAATGCCTTAGGATATTTCTTCTAGTGATTTGACCACCTATAAGCCACAAAACATGAACAATATTATTTTACTTGATGAATTATATATTTACTTACCTTAAGTTGTTGATTTGTTTTCTCCTCTAGATCTCCATTTGCTCTTGACATGCGTACCTGAGCTTTCTTTTCTTTTCTTTTTAATTATTATGTGAATCTTGAGTATCTGTTGTTTTTTTTTTCTTTTTCTTCATTTCATTTTCTTATTTTCAAGGCAACTTCTCCTACTATAAGGGAGGTAGGGAAATGGGCCCAGTTGGGTTATGGTTCTAAGCTCTGCATCTTCGAGGGTCCTAGCTCAATTGGAGGGGATCGAGCTTATGCCTCTTCTTCGAACCTTACTGAAAAAGGCTTCTAGGATTGACTCGACAATCATCTAGGCCTTAACTAAGCAGTAGATGGATACTACCTTCACCTTCCACCTATTGTTGATTGAGGAGATCACCATTACATTGGGGGACTTCATATACTTCATAATGACCATTTTCATTTATAAATCATGGCATTCATGTCTAAAAATACATATGCATAAAGGTTGATTCATCGTACATACACAATCTGACATGTATTTAATGTACATATATGTTAACTAATGTTCAAGGCTAGTGACTATAAACTGATTCCTATCTAGATATATGGACATGACACAAGGAGAGAGAAAGAGAGAGTGTCACATCCCATTTAATAATCATTTAAATTTCTCTCTAAGTCTATCCATTGTCATTTAAAATACCTGATTAAAAATTTTTTTTTTCATTATGTCTCTTATTCACCACTTAGTAATTATTTACAACAAAATATACATGAATAATCAAACTAAAATACTAACTGACTGCATACTGGCCCAACCTCTATTACACTACTAGACAACGACTTTGAAAAGTATACTGGATGCAATCTTTAGTCTACTCTTCCTGAAATAAGATTTCATACAAAAGAGTGAGTTT
>CATIWR010365923.1:0-53456 GCA_949677035.1 Omphalea diandra
TATATATATATATATTACAATTGTTTAAACCTAAAAATATATTATTAAAAATATCTATACATTTCATTCTTTTGCATGATACCATATATAATTTTAGCCAAATAGTGAAAATCACAATAAATTAATAACCATAAATTAATAATATCATAAATTCATGAGAACTATAATTAAAACTACACACTTAATCATTAAAAATATTATGAAAATAAAAATAAATTTAACTCTCAAAATTTGAAAAAGAAATATTATGATATATTTTGTTAATCTAAAATTAAAATAAAATAGGATGATTTGAATGAATAGAAAATTTAAATATATTATTAAAATATATAGGAAAAGTGGATTATTAGTAGTGGTAATACAACTTGAATACTCTAATAGTATCATCTCAAGCCTATGTAAGAGTACTTTTATTTTTTATTTGGAAAGAGATAAAATAAGGGAATAAGGAAAATAATGATGAAAAATAAGAAAGGATTGTAATCTTCCATTGTTTTGGAATGGATGGAAAATAAAGAAGAAATGAAATAACTCTTATTTTCTTGTCTTTATTTTTCTTCCAAAATTGAGAGAAAATAAGATAATTGAAGGGAATTATAATGAATTTATATTTTGTCCTTAATACTTCTTGTTGAACTATGTTGGTCAAACCTTAGTCAAAACTCTCTTTTGATCTTGACAATGTATATTGATATGTTCTAATATCAATTTTAAGCGCTGATTTTGCAGATTTTTAGATAGGTTTGTATTGCAAGTTGAATAAGAGTCTAAGTCTCAAATATTATGAAGGACATCTTAATTCTTAGTGGGGAACTTCAAATTCATAATCTCTATCTTGCAAAAAGAATGAATGAAGTTGGGTTAGACGATTTCCCAGAGAAAATTGCAACTGCGATCTTCCCAAGAAAGTGATGAATTTGAAACAAAAGATTTTGCAATGGAAGTTGTGTCCATCTTCACGACTATGACTTTTGCATTATCAGGAGGGAATCAAGTCCTCAACTAGAGCATGCCAAATGTCCCAAATAGCCGTTGGTATATAAGAATTCATAAGGGTGAAATGTTGGTTGAGACAACGACTTGATGAAGCAACATCTCCTTGTCAAACAGAAGGATTCGCGGTGACCATCGCATCATAGAGAAAAATAAATTGTGATCGCTACTTTTAGTCTGGATCAAAGAACATAGTGTCTATTTTTCCTGAAAGACCAACTGTGGTGTGCCAGTGGACTAACCGTTAGATACAAATGAGATTCTCTACTATGAATTCAACAATTTTAGTGCAAGAAGAAAAATCGTGACCTTGAATATCTAGTCACGACCATGAACTCAGTTTGATAGAAATTCAATGTAAGATCTGCCTAGCACAACTTGAAGATTTAGACATAATTTATTTGTTACATTTCTTTGGTGGTTGTTGCCTATCAATACTTCATCAAATGGACTTGAATGCAAGAGAATAACATTTAATTATGGCAAAACTCTTGCAAACTTGTTTCTCAATCTTTGTTCTTTTAATTCTTCTATGTGAGTTGTTATTGTTAGGTGTGAGAATTAAACACCAGTGTTTTTATGTTTAAGAGTAAGATTAGTTGGAAAACTCTTATATAGGTTAAGTGCGAGCCTTTAGGAAAACACTTGAGACGTTGTGTGTGAGCTTTAAAACACAAATTGTAAGGTTGTGTGTGAGCCATAAAACACATAGTGTATGAGTTTGGTGTGAGTTTGAAAACACCATTTAATGATAGTAAAATATTGAATTAGAAGAATTGAAGAGTGGACGTAGGGTTTGTTAACACCCGAACCATTATAAAATCTTGTATCTTTAACCCTTCTCCTACATCTTTAATTTCCATCTCATCAAATCCTTCCCTCTAAATTTTAAATTTCTCATCAATTCAACCCCCCTTCTTAGTGCTCAAGGACCAATAAATGGTATCAAACTTGGTCTCAATCAAACCCTTAAGTGTGTGAGAAAAGATCAATGGCACAAGAAGGAATTCACACCTATTTAAAGCCCTACTTCAATGGATCCGACTATACTCATTGGAAGCGTAGAATGAAGAAATATTTGGACAATAATATGGTGGATCCATGAGACATAATAGTAAAAGAATGGAAGGCTCCTTCTAAGGTGGTTGATGGAAGTGAAGAATTGATCCTAAGGAAAGAATGGGTGGAAGCACATAGAAGATTATTGGACTAAGGTAGTTAACCTTAAGTCTTGGGCCTCTTTTGATCTTGACAAAGGGGATTGATAATTTCTAATGATTCAAATTAGTGTTGCTTTGCAGCCTTTTTGTTATTCTTTAAGTTAGAAGTTGGATAAAAATCTTAGTCTTCAAAGAATGTGAAGTAACTTCTAAATCGCGATCGTGATCCATCAGAAGACTTGCTAGAAGATCAGATAGATGAAATCGTAGAGTCATTCTTAGCCGCGACTCATCCAAAGGAAGAACTCAAAAAGTGACAGACGAATTTGGGGAGTATAACTTGCCTCAGTCGTGACCATGAATTTTGAAGTAACTGGATAAGGAATCAAGTCCACAATTCCAACTTCACAAGTGTCCTCGAGAACCGTTGGAAGTAAAAAATTGCGATGGAAATTTATTGGTAGTGACCGCAAACCTAAAAGAAGAAGATGAACACTTTTGGTAGAGGAATTTGCGTCCATAGTCGCGTCCTGAACAAAATAAATCACGACTGCCATTTTTGAGAGTAGGTGAAAGGAAACGACTATATTTTTCTGGTGAACTAATCAGAAGTTGCCACGTGGACTAGCCGTTAGACACAAACGGAGTTTTCCTTATAGAATTTAGAATTTGCGATCGTAAATAAGTAGTAGCAACCGCGAATCATGACTGTCAAGCATTTAATGCGAGAATCTGTCTAACACACTTAGATGATTTTGTACTAGTTTTATTGTAACGTCTTTTTGATAGTTAGAGGCTATAAATACCTCACCAAACATATGTAAATGCAATAGAATTAATAACTTTGCACCCAAACTCTTGTAATTTTGCTACTTACTCTTTTCTATTCTTTATGTCCTTATTGGGTGTGAGCATAAACACCAAGTGTAATAGGTTATAGTGTGAGCCTATCAAAACACTAAGAGAGGTTATTGTGTGAGCCTGTTAAAACATAAGTTGTAAAGGTTATTGTGTAAGCCTCAAAACATAAGTGTATAGGTTGTTGTGTGAACCTTCAAAACACAAGTGTAAAAGTTTGGTGTAAGCTTGAAAACACCTTTGAAAGATAATGGAATATCTAATTTCGAAGAATTGGGGAGTGGATGTAGGGTTGAGTATACCTGAACCATTATAAATCTTATGTTTCCTCTTATGCCATTTCTCCTCTCCCTTCTTGGTGCCTAGGGCCAATAAGTGGTATCAGAGCCTCATTTCATAATCAAACCTTCATTGGGTGAACAAAGATCATGGCACAAGAGGGAATCCACTCACAACTCAAGCCATACTTTGATGGGACAAACTATACTCATTAAAAGTATGAGATGGAGATCTATCTTGACATAGATGTGGTGGACCTTTGGGATGTGGTCATCAAGGAATGGAAGCCACCCACTAGAGTTATGGATGGTAATGAAGAATTAATCCCAAGGGAAGAATGAGTTGAAGCTCACCGAAGATCAAATGGCAAGAACAAGAGAGCAATGACCATTCTTCTAAGCTCACTCTCTAGAGAAGAGATTGAAAGAGTGCAACATTGTCAAACTGCACATGCCTTTTGGAAGACTCTAGAGAACTATCATGAAGGCACAACTTTAGTCAAATCAAGCTGTTTGGAGATGTATGTCACCGAATGGGAACTCTTCATAATGGACAATAAAAGCATCACGGAAATGACAAATAGGCTCTTGTCCATTATCACCAACATGAAGAAATTTGGAAGAACTCTTACTATCTATGAGGTAAACATAAAAATCTTTAAAACTCTTCCTCTATATAAATTTTGTGCTAGAGTTTGCAGTTTACAAGAGTCCAATCTGAAAATTAGAGAGTTTCCAACCAATGTGTTGATAGGCAAACTCTTAACTCATGAGTTGGCCTTATAAAAAGATGAACAAATGAAGAAGCTAAGAGGCCAAGGAGACAAACTGGAGAAAGAAAGAAAAACCATAGTTCTTAAAGCTTCAACAAAAGAAAAGGAGGTAGAGATCACTTGAAGTGATGATGAAATGGATAAGGAAGAAGAGGAGCTAGCAATGCTCTCAAGGAGGACAAAGGAGTTGATCAAGAGAAGAAAGGAAAGAAAAGGCTTCAAGAAGATAACTCCTAATCAAAAAGAGAAATCCAACGAAGTCACCTGTTATGAATGTGGCAACCAAGGCCACATCAAGTATGAATGTCCCAAATTAAAGAAGAAGAAGAGATGGGGCAAGGAGAAGAAGAAAAGTTTTTCAGCCACTTAGGATGATAGCTCAAGTGAAGAAGAAGAAGAAGGAGAGGCTGCCAATATATGCTTCATGGCACAAGAAGATTTTTCAAATGAAGTAAGTACTTCTTCTCATTCTAATTCTGATTTTGAATTTGATGAGATAAATGGAGAGCTTCTAGAGGCTCTAACCATGAGATGTGACAAGTACAAGTCACAAGTGAAAACTTATAAGAAAAGGTGCTCAAAATTAGAAGATGAATACAAGACTCTTAGTGATCTTGTAAATGAGTTGAGGACTTCTAATGAAGAGCTCAAAAATTTAGTAGAAAGACTTTCCACTTCATGTTCTTCTATGGCTTCATTAAGAAAGGAGAATGACACTTTTAAAGGAGAAGTCATTGAGCTTAGAAGCTCAATCTCTAAGTTCCTTTAAGGTAAAGAAGCCTTGGACACATTGATTGTGTCACAAATACCACCGCTAGTTAGACATGGTTTAGGCTTCAATGGAGCCTCCTCATCATCTCAAACTACATTGGTTAGAGCTTCACAACCTCAAACCTCAAGCATTGAGGTAATTGGGAAGAAAAGTGCTCATAGCACTAAGCCTGCTAAGCCTAAGGGCAAAGGGAAGGCTTCCCAAAGCTCTAGAGCCAAGACTCAAAGAGCTCACCATGCCTACATCTACAACAAAAAGCATGTTCATTCTCAAAAAAAATTTTCTACTCTTACTCATCATACATGTTCATGCATGCATTCACACGACCATGGTATGAGAAGGCCTCCTACTCATACTAAATTTATGCCAAGGAAAAAGACTCCTAAGTCTAAACTCCAATGCCATTATTGCATGAGATTTGGACATATTAACTTTCATTGTTTCATTAGGAAGGCTCACCTCAAATTAGAGGACCTTTCAAACTCTAACCCTTTAGGACCCAAGTATGCTTGGGTACCTAAGACAAGGGAACTCACTTTTGTTGTGTAGGGGAATGTGGCAACCACCAAATCAAACAATTGGCATGTGGATAGGAGATTTTCCAAGCACATGACTGGAAATAGAAAGCTATTCACAACATTGAAAGACAAAGAGGGTGGAGATGTCACATTTGGTAACAATGCCAAGGGTAAGGTAATTGGCAAGAATGGATGTTCTTTAATTGATAATGTTCTTTTGGTTAGTGGCTTACAACATAATTTATTAAGTGTAAGTCAATTGTGTGACAAAGGTAATAAAGTTACCTTTGATCCTAGGGAATGCCGAGTCAACACTTTAGTTGATGATGAGGCTATTTTCAAGGGCGAAAGGAAAGATAATACCTACTCAATTGACTTAGGCAATTTGGCTAACCAATTTTTTAAATGTCTTATGTCTTCGAGCAATGAAGGTTGGTTGTGGCATAAAAGGCTTGGACATGCAAGCATGGATCTTTTTCAAAGCCTATCTAAAGGAAAGTTAGTGGAAGGACTTCCCAAGTTAAATTTCTCCAAGGACAAGATATGTGGTCCATGCCAAATGGGGAAGCAGCACCATGTCTCTCACAAAGCCAAAAATGTTGTAAGTACATCTAGACCACTTCAACTATGCATATGGACTTAATAGGACCTACTACAAGTGCTAGCTTGGGTGGAAAACATTATTCACTAGTCCTTGTAGATGACTACTCTAGGTTTACATGGGTATTTTTTCTAGCTCATAAGCATGATTCATTTGATGCTTTCAAAAGTTTTGCAAAAAGAGTTCAAAATGAAAAAGGTTACTTCATATCTTCCATTAGAATTGACCATGGAAAGAAATTTTAAAATGAGTCATTTGAAAATTATTGTTTAAAGAATGAAGTTTTTCATAATTTTTCAGCTCCTAGAACACCACAACAAAATGGTGTTGTGGAGAGGAAAAATAGAACTTTGGTAGAAATGGCTAGAACTATGCTCAATGAGTATTCCTTACCAAATTACTTTTGGACTGAAACCATTAATACCTCATGTTATATTGTAAATAAAGTTTTCAAAAGACCCATTCTCAATAAAACTTCTTATGAGCTTTGGAATGGTAGAAAATCCAAGATTTCATACCTAAGAGTATTTGGATGTAAGTACTATATTTTGAACACTAAAGATAATCTTGGGAAATTTGATTCTAAGACAAATGAAGGAATCTTCTTAGGTTATTCCACCACTAGTAAAGCATGTAGAGTGTTTAACAAAAGTACAATGGTAGTTAAAGAATCTATGAATGTTGTTTTTGATGAATCTAAGAAACTTGATATTGGGAAAGGTATTTTTATTGATGATCTTATAAGTGATCTTGAAAAACTGAAATTGGATGATTCTACAAGGAGAGTTGATAAAGAAAAAGAAGAAGGTGTTTCATCAAGAGTAGATGAAGATCAACATTAACATCAACAAGAAAATGAGCCAAGACAAGATCTACCTAAAGATTAGGGATTCTCTAAGTATTACCCCAAGGACTTAATCATTGGTGATACCTCTAAGGGTGTAAGTACTAGATCTCAACTCTTAGATAATAATATTGCATTTGTTTTCCAACTTGAGCCAAAGTCAAGAAGAACTCAATCAATTTGAGAGAAACAAGGTATGAGAACTTGTCCCTAGGCCTAAAGAACACCCAATTATAGGTTGTAAGTGGGTGTTTAGGAACAAGTTAGATGAGCAAGGTCTCATTACTAGAAACAAGGCTAGATTGGTTGCCAAAGGATACAACCAAGAGAAAGGAATAGATTATGATGAGACCTTTGCCCCCGTTGCAAAATTAGAGGCCATTAAGATTCTCTTATCATTTGCATGTCATATGAATTTTAAACTTTTTCAAATAGATGTGAAAAGTGCTTTTTTGAATGGCATCATAAAGGAGAAAGTCTGTTGAATAATCTCCTAGTTTTCAGTCTCATTGTTTTCCAAACCATGTTTTCAAATTGAACAAAGCCTTATATGGATTGAAACAAGCTCCAAGAGCTTGGTACGAAAGGCTTAGTTCATTTCTCTTAAAAAATGATTTTGAGAAAGGGAAGGTGGACACCACACTTTTTGTCAAAAAAACACAAGCATGATACATTAATCATTCAAATCTATGTTGATGATATTATTTTTGGTGTTACTAATGAATCTCTTTGTAAGGACTTTTCTAAGTGTATGACTAGGGAATTTGAAATGAGCATGATGATTGAGCTCAAATTCTTTCTCAGTCTACAAATCAAGCAACCTAAGGAAGGGATCTTCATCAACCAAGCCAAGTATACGAAGGAAATGCTAAAGAAATTTGAAATAGATGGTTGCAAAGTAGCTAAAACTCCAATGAGTAGTACCATCAAATTAGATAAGGATGAATTGGGTAAAGAGGTAGATGAAAAGAGATATCGAGGTATGATCGGATCTCTACTTTATCTTATTGCTTCTAGACCAGATATCATGTTTAGTGTTTGCATGTGTGCTAGGATCTTTAAGTATTTGCATGACATAATACACTTAGGGTTATGGTATCCTAGAGATTCTTCATTTAGTCTCTTAGGGTATTCGAATGCGGATTATGTGGGTAGCTTGCTAGATAGAAAAAGCACTTATGGGACTTGACAATTCATAGGTGAATGCCTAGTTTTGTGGTTTAGTAAAAAATAAGTATCGATTGCCTTATCCACCGCAGAAGCCGAGTATGTGGCGATGGGTTGTTATTGCACCCAGGTTCTTTAAATGAAACAACAATTGAAGGATTTTGGCAAAGTAGTTTATCACATTCCCATCAAATGTGATAACACAAGTGCTATTAATCTCTCTAAGAATCCCATCTAACACTCTAAGAGTAAGCACATAGATATTAGATATCATTTTCTTAGAGATCGTATGCAAAAGGGTGATGTTGTGTTAGAACTTATTGACACAAATCATCAACTTGCAGATATTTTCACTAAACCTTTAAATGAAGAAAGAATCAACTTCATTAAGAGAGAATTGAGAATGCTTGAAGGAAGTTCCCTAAAGTGAAAATTTTGATCCTATGATTGATTATGTATGTTATGTATGAGTGATGATTGTATGAACAGGTTTATTATTTATTTCTACTGGATCACATGTTTTCAAAATTTTCTCATTCTTATCCTTGCTAACTCATAATTCGCGGTCACTATTTCTTCTTTACGGTTGCGAATTACAAGTCAATTTCACCCGGCTATTAAATGTCAATTCGCGATTGAGAAATTTGTGCTCTACCATGAATTTTGGTCAGTTTTTCAAAAATATGACCATTGATGCACCTTTTTCTGAGGAAAATTTATCTGTTACTCACATTTTCTGGAATTTACGATCGCGACTTCTGAATTCGCGGACGCTAATTAGAGTAACTGCCTAAGCAATTAAGTGATTTAATTGCCAACTGTTTCCTTTCTTCATTTAATTCATTTCTAGCTGTTTATGACTATTTTTACACCTCTTCAAGCCTATAAAAACCTCCTTCAATGGTGTTTTCCTTACTTCACTTCCAAACACTTCTTCTCTCTCTAAAAATCTCTCAAGCTCTCTTCCTCTCTTGCTATGGCTCCCAAGAAATTCTCTAAGGCTGATAAGGGAAAGGCAGTGGCTCAACCCTCTGCACCTCCTGCCCTTCATCTTATAAAGGGAATCACCAAGGAGGAAAAGGAAAAATTTAAGGCAAACTCCTCCAAAGTGATTCTCCCAAACAAAATTCTATCGACTTTCATGCTGAAAACTTTGGGCATTAATGCAGAGATTCACGCCTTTCTCTAATTTGGGTTGGAACGAGTTCATCTTTCGAGATGAACCTAAATACGAGGAGGTTGTATGAGAGTTCATGTGCACAGTTCAACTAAGCCGAAAATATGATTCGAGAGCCGGCTAATACGGGTTGGTGCTCCAGGCCTTCGGTGACCCCTTCTACATCACCTTCGACTAATTATCCTCCATTTTTAACCTGCAAGTTGGAGAACACATCCCCTTCATCATCTCCGCACTTGATGTCATCTACTTCAAATTTTGATCGAAGATTTCCATCGAAACCAAACACAACCCCCACTCCTCGTTATCCAAACACATTAAAACCCTACCCCTATGGATCCTTCATCTCATCATCACTTTCTCCATCAATGCAAGAGGTGATGGTAACAAAAAGGTTTCACAAAAAGACTTCGCATTCTTATTTTGCCTTGTCAAGAACTAACCTATCCAAACTGGCTGTTACCTTGTGGATCAATTGATCTATATGAGTACAAAACCTAAAAGCCAATTTCTTTTGTCTTCTTACATTATAACCATCTACCATTTTGTTGGAGTGTTTGATGAGGAGAAAGAGAAATTCCTTACCAAGAAACTCCTTTCCTCTTAAAACTTCATAGACCTAACATATCTCATCAATGACAAGGCAATCCATCCGGACAAATACATCTATACCTTTGGTGCAATATGTGTGAAGAAGATGGAAACCTCCCAAGCCTCCAAGCAAAAGAGGCTTCAAATTAAAGAAGACAACATTCAAGTCCCTTATCCTTAACCAAAACCAAAGTCAAATTTATCTCTTGCCACCATTGATTGTAAGTTGGACAAGCTTATGAGGATGATGAAGAGAAGGTTCATCTTCCTTTCACATCTTCACAGTGATATGGTGGATCTCCAAGAGAAACTAGGAGTTCCTCCTTGCCATCTTCCAAACTTCACTGAATTTGAAGATACGCAAGATGAAGATGGCAACGAAGACGACATTGAGGATGGAGACGAAGCAGAGGCAGCACAACAAGCACCAGAGACACCATCTTCTAGAGATGATTCTCCATTACTTTAGATTAGGGATCTTTTGTATTTGGTTTTTTTCACTTTCCTTATGTTTATTTTCTTTTACAAATATTGTGATCCCACAGCTATGAATATATATGAAACTTGTTTCTTTACAAACATTATTATCTTATGTGATTGATGTTTATTCTCTTATCCATTGCATTATGTTTGCTCCTTATGAATACTTATGCTTGAATCTCTTTTTCCCTTATGGACCCTCTTTTTGATCTTGCCAAAGGGGGAGAGATAATTATTGCGAAAGGGAGAAAATAATGAAAACAATAACTTGAGAAAAACTATATCATAAGTTGAGGGGGAGCAACATACTTATTGTTTTATCAAATTCACCTTTGATTGAATGAATGATATACTTAGCAAATTTTGTCATAAGCATTCATTGAATCATATTACAATCCAACTTCACTTTCCTGCATCTTTTTCACTTAAGGATCAATCTTAGTTGTCAAAATCAAAAAGGAGAAGATTGTTGGACTATGTTAGTTAACCCTAAGTTTTGGGTCTCTTTTAATCTTGACAAAGGGGATTGATCAATTCTAATGATTTAATTTAGTGTTATTTTGCAGCCTTTTTTTTATTAGTGTTTAAGTTAGAAGTTGGATAGAAATCTTTATCTTCAAAGAATGTGAAGTAACTTTTAAATTGCGACCGCAATCTAAGATTCGCGATCGCGATTCATAAGAAAACTTGCTAGAAGATCAGACAAATGAAATCACAGAGTCATTCTCAACCGTGACTCATCCAAAGGAAGAACTCCAAAAGTGACAAACGAATTCGCGGTGTAAAGCTTGCTTCAGTTACGACTGCGAATTTTGAAGTAACTCAAGATGCAATCAAGTCCACAATCACAACTTGACAAGTGTCCCAGGTAACCATTGAAAGTCAGAAATCACGATGAGAACTTATTAATAGCGACCGCGAACCCAAAAGAAGAAGATGAGCACTTTTGGTAGAGAAATTCGCGTCCAGAGTTGCATCATATACAAGATAAATCGCGACTACTACTTTTGAGAGTAGGTGAAAGGCAATGACTATATTTTGCTGGTGAACTGATCAGAAGCTGCCACGTAGACTAGTCGTTAGACACAAACGGGGTTTTTCTTATGGAATTTGGAATTCGCGACTGCTAATGAGTAGTAGCGATCGCAATTCATGACTGTTAAACATTTAATGCGAAAATCTATCTAGAACACTTTGATGATTTTATACCAGTTTTATTGCAATGTCTCTTTGGTGGGTAGATGCTATAAATACCTCACTAAACAAATGTAATTGCAAGAGAATTAATAATTTTGTACCTAAACTCTTGCAATTTTGCTACTCACTCTTTTCTATTCTTTAAGTCATTATTGGGTGTGAGCATAAACACTAAGTGTAATAGGTTATAGTGTGAGCCTATCAAAACACTAAGATAGGTTGTTATGTGAGCCTGTTAAAACATAAGTTGTAAAGGTTATTGTGTAAGCCTCAAAACACAAGTGTATAGGTTGTTGTGTGAGCCTTCAAAACACAAGTGTAAAAGTTTAGTGTACGCTTGAAAACACCTTTGAAAGATAATGGAATACCCAATTTCGAAGAATTGGGGAGTGGACGTAGGGTCAATTATACCCGAACCATTATAAATCTTGTGTTTCCTCTCATCTCATTTCACCTCTCTCTTTTCAATTTTAATTTTTATACACCAATTCAACCCTCCTATTCTTGGTGCTTAGGGCCAACACAATTTAAGGATTGTAAACATTGGTTAGGATACCAAAGGATATAGGTTTTTAGTAGCCCCTTAAGTAGGTACTGAAGTTTGTTAAGACAACTTTTTAGTAAGTACCAGGTGTTTGGGGTTATCCTTAGTAGCTTTCTAGTAAGTATTGAGGAGGTTTAACAATTTTTTTGCATGTACTAGATGTTTATGGTAATTTTCAGCAGCTCTCTAATAGGTATTGAAGAGGTTCTGATAGTTTTCTAGTAGGAACCAGGTGTTTGAGATTATCCTTAATAGCTCTCTGATAGGTACTAAGGTGGTTATGATAGTTTTTTAGCATGTACTAGGTGTTTGTGGTCATTCTCAATAACTCTCTAACAGGTACTAGAAAGGTTATGACAACTTTTAAGCAGGTACTAATGTTTAGGGTTTGGAAGTTAGCTTTTTATAGTCATTAATATCCTTGAATCTTTTTTTATAGGTGCTTTAGTCCTTCTAACTAATGATTTTAGCTAGAGGATGCCATTGGGTGGTTCTTATGTCATTCAAGCCTTTTTGGCACCTCTAAAGTTGAATTGATATCTTTGTAGCCCTTCTGGATATCTTGGGAGTTTGTTCTTATCTAAGGGCAGTGGGCCTAGGCCTAGATGCTGCAAGAAACATTTTCTTGGGCTTTGATAATTCTAGGATGAAGAGGTTTTCCTTGAAAAATATTTTTGAGTCCTAAAAGGAGGTTAAGTTTATCAGTGAAAGGCATTTGGGTAATTGATCAGAATGAGGCAACCTAGAACGTTCTTTGGGTGCTATAGAAGCAATGAGGTAAATTTGGTAATTTGATTAGCAATTCTAAGGGTAAAATTTATCTCATTTAGACTTTGGTATGGATAAAGGTATTTTGGTATTTGCTTGATGGCATGGATTGTTGAATTGTCAATTTAGGGCTTTTCTTAGGGAGTTAAGGGTATTTTGGTAAATTAGCTATTTTGAAGCTCTTTAGAAGCCTTGGCATGTTGGTAAATTATCTATTTTAAGGCTCTTTAGGAAGTTAAGGGCATGTTGACAAATTGGCTATTTTGAGGCTTTTTGGTAAGTTGGCTATTTTGAGGCCATTTCTAATAAATGAGAAAGAATTGGGCTTAAAAGAACACATGTGGGCTTGGCTCATTAAAATGAATTAGGGCTTAAAAGGCTAAAAGGAGAGTTGGGCTCATAAGGCTCAACTTGGGCTTTCTTGTTTCAAGGTGGATGGACAACTCGAATGATGGTTGTATAGACATATCGTCTGTACAGTTTAGTCATGGCTATACAAACCTGGTCTACTATATATACCACATTGAAAGTGACCTTCCTCATTTGCATTGCTCTTCCTCTCTCTCTTCCTTTTCTCTCTCAAAGTTTCAAATTTAACTTTTAGGTTCTGTTAGCTTTATAGAGTTTACCATGGCTGAATATCGTGACGATGAGATGTTCAATGTCTAAGAGGAGCTCTTTGACTAGGTGATTGTGACACTAAATGCTTTCCCCTAGCTAATGATACACCGATGATCTATAACCTATGTCGTTATCTTACAGGAGCTGACTCATGAATGGTAGGCATCCCTTTCCTTTTATTTTATTTATTTTATGCCTATCTTGCCACTGTAGCTTTTAGACGTTGTCCTAGAATTTCCTTCTTGCCCTTTATTTTCAATGAAATTTTATTTTTTATCTATTAGTTTCATTGATCACCTTGATTTAAGGGCTTTATTTTATGACTTTCATAAAGAAAAATCTAAATTAATTAATGGAATATCCTATGAGAAATTAGAATACATACCTGAGATAAATCAATAATATTATAAATAATTTATTTATGTATTTCGTTGACTTGCTAGTCTCGCAATACTTTATTTGTGGATGTTAAATTAGATATTATTTTTTTACATTCCTTTTTCTTTTGCAAGGGATTATTGCCATATAGAAGGGAGGTGGGGTTATGGGCCTTACTTGAGAGTGGCTTCGTACACTACACCCTCGAGTCGTGGCTCGTCTAGAAGGGACTGAGATTTGGACTTTCTTACGCATGCTAACAGAGGAGGCCCTGAAGGTTGATTCAGTGATGACATACATGCTTCTCAAGCAGTGGATGGACATGACTCATACCTTCCACCTACCTCTGATAGGTTAACTGATGATTACATTTGAGAACTTCACCTTTTTGATCAAGCTACACTTTATGAGTGTTCTTTTACTTACGGACTTTGGCATGAATGAGCCAGTACTTTATAGGGACTACTTATTGAGAGTCCTCGAACACGTTCCCCAACTTAAGGGGAGTAAGACTGTGTTGAGGTCTAGCATTCTAGCTGATGCACCTCAGGTCACCGATGATAGTTCTTACGAGGTTATCGACCAACATGCTCGATGGTTCCTTTTATATGCTCTGTTAGGGGGTCATATTCTCGAACACCTCTAATGTAGCAAAGTTTTGCCTGGTGCTAGTGTTAGAGGACCTGGGCCTACTCCATCACTTCGATTAGGACTTTGCAGTGTTAGCGTATCTATGCCAATACCTTGACCGGTGTTTCCGGGCATACGGTATATGAGCGGTTCTTAGAGGATGCTCATTGTAAGTATCTTTTAATCCCATTTTAGGTTTTGGTGTCATTTTGTTATTTTGGGACTTATGCCACATTTATTGATAAGCATAGGGCGTTGAATTAGGTTTGCTAGAGGGGATTAACCTTGAGGTTGACATAAAGGGTGGCTATCGTCGCTTCTTACAATGGAGTGGTGTGTCCTACTCAAAGTCCTCCTTTGTTGATAGATGCACCCATTTGAACACGATCAGTCTTTATTAGGTACTTCTTCATGCACAAATAAAGTTATGTAAGTCATAATTATTTATTATTATTGTTTGGCCTTATGTTTATAGTGGTCCTTTGTCCTTATTACAACTACCTCTGAATTGGAAGGGTCCTATGAAGATGTGGACATGGAGGTGGTAGATGCAGATGCCATCTCCTATGGTCATCGAATAATGGTGTGACCCTTCATTTAGGAGTCATAGTTGGGTGAGTACATCTTTGGCTGGTGCAAGGGCTTAGATGTAGGACTCGCCTTGCAGCGTCTGCCCATAAGCTTGTTCTAGGCAAGGGATCTAGAGGGTACGGAGCTTACTTTGCCATTGTACTTCTTGCTAGGGGAGCAACTGACCTTTACAGGACTCCTTATAGGTTTTGGATGATTTAAGCACTTATTGGGAGTCTCCCTCTATTGGAGGCTGTTATTCAGGCATTTCCCTGACATATAACTAATGAAGGGGTCGCCCTCTAGCATAGGGGCCGGGGGACCACTATACAAGTAGTTTGGAGACCACTATAGGCTGCTTTTGCTCCTACATCTGCATTATTGTTGGCCTGGACCATAAATGAGCTTGTGGATCAACTTCGAGGGTGTAGAGCCCGTGGTAGTAGACGATTTAGCCTCTATGCTAGACAGCTCAATGGAGTCTTATGTGACTTCACTGATGAGTTTTATGATGTCGATATAGATCACTCAGTCCATTTACATGTTTTAGCCAACTGAGACTACCTACGTAAGTATTCCTTTCCTTACTTCCATATACCATAGTTATAATGAAAACTTTGTCACTAAGAACACTTTTTTTTTCCTTTTTTTATTTTACAAATTCCTCACATCCAAGCAAAGGCTATGGTTGATCTTATCTTTGTCTTGAGGAGGATTGTGACATAACATACATTCTCTATGCAGGTTAGTAAAAAAAAAAACACACAACTAAAGCAAAAACAATTTATGCATACATGTTTATGGCTTATGTCTTATGTGTTTTGTGTCTTACTTATCCTAACCCTCATGTTTCTTGTAAGAGATGATCTAACACTTGAATCGTGAGATCAGAGATAAGGACCAACATTTGGAGGAGGCGAAGATGGAGGTAGAGATTGAAACCTTGGCTCAGGTAGCTACAGAGCATGGATATGTGGCAATAGACAGTGAGGCCGAGGATTCTAAGGCGACTCCTTCTAGAGGCAAGGATAGTTAAGCCCTAAAGACTCCTTTCCCTTCTTAGCTTTTAAAACATTTATTCTTTTCCTTCGTTCTCATTTCAATACAATATGCTTTGATTGATATTTTGCATAATGGAATAGTTTCAACAAGTAATTTGAAACCCCTAATTTTGGATGCTTCCTTAGGTTTCAAGATTTTCTAGGCTATTCTAAGGTCACACTGTCTCTATTGTTATCAAATTCTGAGATTTTTTTAGTAAAATGAATAAAAAAAAGAATGATTCTAGCTTTTGATTTTGCATTTTGATTATTTTTTGAACCATTGGTCAATACTTTTTTTGTACATGTGCTTTTCAAGGTACGTATAAATGATGTTTATGTCTAAAGTGCAAATGGATTATTGTCATAATTTTTCAAAAGTTAGAGGGCTATACAACCTAAGCTAAGGTTTGTATAGACTTATTTGATGGTTGTACAAACCTACTCAGGCTTTTTATAAACCTACTGAGTAGTGTACAATTGTCAAGCACTAATCAACCTGTCTTTTTTTATAAATACCCATTTTGGATTTGCTATTTATAACTACCATTTCTAGCCTCCAAGCTATGTCAAAAGCATTTTTGAGGTCTCTCCCACTCTAGATTTGGCCTGATCTACCATGGGTGAGTTTTTTAGCTCTTTGCTACCTCTTTTTCTATCCATCTTGATGCACATTTCTTATGGGCAACCTACGATTTATGGGATTCCACTACCCATACCTTCCATTTTGGAGATGCTGAGATCTGCCCACTATTCAAGGAGTTTGATGTTATTCTTGATTGTCATGTCATAATTGTATATTAAATTGGGTTATTTCATCTGGATTACACATGTTTAGAAGATGGTGGAGTTGCTCGACATGCAGTATGAGGAGGTACCCTGGGTGAGGAGAAAATTTTCATGGCTCTTTCACTCTCTTCCCCTTTGAGGGCCATGCTTGGGTGACTAGGCATGTATTGTTGTAGTCATTGTGATGGCTAAGTGTTTACTATGGAGGGAGGACATAGAGATCGATCTATAGGTTTTACTAGTTCTAGTAGGAGTTAAGTCAAGGAGGACCCTTATACCAATGATCTTAGGTGAGATCATTTTGGGTTTAGATAGAGTAACTCTTAGTGTCGATGATTCTTTCATACAAAGCCCGTTGTTGCTCCACGTAGAAAATCCTATTACCATATTATTTTCTTTATTTTTTTCCTTTTATCCACGCCTTAATTTTTGCTTGGATTGCCTTTATAAGTTTTAAATCTAACAGGGTACTTATTTTTGCTTAGCTGCCCTTTTGGGTTGTCAATCTAACGAACATATTATTTTTCTCTTTTTTTTCTTCTTTTTTTCTTTTTTGTTTCTTTAGATATGGTTACAAGAAAGGTTGGGAGACTATTGGCTGCCCCAACTATGGACACAAGACTTTATTACCCACAACATCATTCAAACTATTGTCTATTGAGGCTAGCTACTACTAGACCTAAGTGGGCTATATGGATGTCTAGCATTGCTGTCATCGACATTCCTTATAGCTATCCGTGATGGAATTTTTCATGTCTTGCCCTGAGCACTTATTAAGATTATGTCATTCTTCCTGCCTTATCTTCAGGAATTTGTCGTGTATGGCACTAGTTCAGTGCTCCTCAATTTGAGGTACAGTTCCTCCCCTCTTTTATAGAGGATCCTTTGTCCTAATGCTTCTTGGATAGGGTTGAGGCTACATGAACTAGCCACCAAATTTATGACTTCTACACTGATCGAGATTCTTAGTTTGATGATAAAACATATTACATGGCATGGTTGCACGACCTTTAGACCTATAGGATCACATTAGCGAATAGTAAATAATGATCTTTAAAAAAAAAATTTATTTTATATTTACTTATAGTTCAAGGACATAGGGATGAACAAAAACTGGACCGTGCCGAAAAAATCGATTGAACTAAGCTGGTTCGGTTCAGTTTGATGTTTTAATAAAATCAGTTTCTTTAGTTATAATTTAAAAAAAAAAATTGATTTTCGTTTATCGGTTCGATTTTTAGATAGAAAACCAAAAAAATCGAATTAACCGAAGTAATAAATAAATCAAACCATTTGAATCGAACCAGATTTAAAATTACATGCAATTTAATTGAAACAAACCAAATTGAATCAAACTTTTATAAGATCGATTTGGTTCATTTTATAGACAAATAAATTTCAGTTTAATCGATTCGATTAATTTGATTTTTTCAAAAATTTCGGTTTAGTTCGATAAAATATTCGATTTATTAAAAATTGGCAAAAAATTAAACCGAACTGACCAAACTGCTCGTTTGTTCACTCCTACAAGGACATATATGACTAATTTATTTTAATTATGCAAATGCACTCCCATTTAGTGTTATGCTTAACACAAATCATTTATATTTTGCACATTACACATTAATTAAATGCATGACTTCTACTTTTAATATCAGTACGTTAGATCATCGAATTGTCTTGCTTAATGCCTTTGTCTTACTGGTCCTCCGCTCATTCATCTTTTTCTTTTTCGGTTGTCACCTACTTATCCTGCGATTAGCCCTCCAGTGGTCAGTTGCACTCTTTCGACTCTTATTTTTATTTTATTCTATTTTTATGCTCCAACTTTTGCTTAAGTCGCCCTTTTGGGTTTTTGATTTAGTGAACTTATATATTTTCCCTTCTTTTCCTTTGCACTTTTTTTTAATGTTTATTTTTATATATGCCCTAACTTTTGCCTAAGCCACCCTTTCAGATTTTTAACTTAGCGAGCTATTTTACTTTTATCATACCTCACATAAAATGCTTCTTTAACTTAATGAGGTTCATTGGCTCAGTTAATTCATTCTCATCTATATCTGCTACTTTTATCGTGCACCTGAGTATATCTATTTGACCATGTATGGGCCTTTCTAATTCAGTCTGAACTTTCCTTAAGGATCTTAAGTATGTGGTTGGACAACCTTCAACACCATATCACCAACCTTTATTATGCTTGGCTTAATCTTTTTGTTGAATGTGCAGACCATCCTAGCCTGATGTAATTAGATATGATATAAGGCCTTCAATCTCTTCTCATCTAGCAAAGCTAGTTGCTCAAATCTACTACTTATCCATTAGTACTTAGGAACGTTAGATTTAACTAATACTCGTAAAGACTTTACGTCTAGCTCAATTAGCAGTACCACCTCTATCCCATATACCAGGAAGTGAAACATCATCCCAATCGATGTTTTTGCTATAGTTTGATAGCTTCATAAGGTGAAAGGTAATCTCTAAGACTAGTCTTTATACATTTCAACCATCTTGTTTTTAACATTCTCATGTACCGCCTCTACTACCCTGCAAGCTTGATGAAGTGATGACTTATGGTGGACTACTATGTACTTTTCCAATATGACCTTGACCTCTGCCTAGAAATGGACATAATTATCTGTGACAACATGGTGCTACATATCGTAGAGATAGATATGGTTTTTCTTAATGAATTATACCATTTATTTTGCCCTTAGCTTTTCCAAGGCTTCGGCTTCTACCCACTTTGAAAAGTGGTCCATTGCTACTACAATATACCTATGGTCCTTTGTAGAAGTCAGTTAGATCTCTGCAATTACACTGATGTCCCATGTTGTAAATGACCAAAGTGAGGTCTATAGCTCAATATGTGGTAAATGACTGAGGTTACCATGGACTTAACATTCATGATAGTTTTGAAGCTTTTGAATACAATCGTACTTCATAGTAGTCCAGTATCCCAATCTCAAAATTTTCTTGACCAAACATTTTTCCATTCATATGGGGGCTACAAATTCCAGCATGCACCTCCTTTATGACCTTATTGGCCTCTTCCTCTACCACACACCATAAATGAACTTTATCAGACATTCTCCTGTATATTACCACATCGTACATAATAAATTATGAAGATAACTTTCAAATCATATTCTTATCCATATTCTCAGCCTCTTCGGTGTATTCGCCGCTCTACAAATACCTTTATATATCAAAATACCAAGGATGGTTCTTTATGGGCACTTGCATCACTCCTTTATCCATATAACATGGTGCCCTAGCCTGAAGTGTGATCAGTGGCTTCATGAAGCATCACCTTTGGCCCATCCCATATAGAGACTAGAATGGGCAAGGCATCAACCATTGCATTTTCTTCATTTGGTAGTTGAAAACCTTATACCAATCCGTTTACATGCTTTAAATATGGGCCTAAACATTGTTCTTTAAGTTCCCATTCATTCGTTGCCTGTGAAATGACTAGTAGCGAGTTCCCAAACACCTCTATCATTTTAACCCTTTTTTTTTTCAAGAGTTTGAGTCCAAGTGCATAAGCTTCATACTCAGCCATGTTGTTGGTCACCTTGTAATATAGCTTCTTAGATAGTGAAAAGTTCTCCCTCTGGCAAAATCAAAATGGCCTTTACAACTGCTCCTTTTCTGTTTATAACTTTGTCAAAGTACACTATCTATCCTTAAGGCTCAATATCTCCTAATACTTCATTAAGGAACTAAGAAAGTTCATATTCTCATTCCTCGAGAGGTTATTGTGTCCAATACTCTAAGACTACTTGTCCTTTAATCACCTTTTTGCCTACATACTTAATGTCAAATTTGGTCAATAGGATTAACCACTTTGCCAAATTTCCCATTAGGGAAGGAGCCTCATGTAAGTACCTAACTAGATCATGTTCAAAACCACTTCCATATAGTACAACAAAAAATACTATCTCAATTTGTTCATTGCCCAAACCAGGGCCAAACATGTCTTATCTACTTCATTATACTTAGCTTCATAAGACAAAAACTTCTTGCAGAGGTAATACGCTGCATCTTCATTTCCTGTTTTATCTTATTGAGTTAACATTTGCTCCAACAAAGTTGTCTTCTATCATTGAATACAGGGTTAATGGTTTTCTAAGTCTTGGTGGTTTCAATACTGATGGGTTATTCAAATACTCTTTTATTCTCTTGAAAACTTTTTGGTATTGTTCATTCCACATCATCAGAAGATCCGTCCTTAATAGCTTAAAGATTAGACTACAAACCATAAATGGGTGTGAGTCTAAATATGAAGTGGCTACTGAATTGTAAGTGAGCCAATAAGCCTCAGACCTCCTTCTCTATCTTAGGTGTGGACATTTCTTTGAATCCACTTCGATGCCCCTTTCACTAACCATATACCTTAACAACTTATTGAAGGTGGCCCCAAACATATACTTCTTTGAATTCAATCTTAAATTGTACTCATCGACTCTCTTCAAAAACTTTTCCAAATCTTCAAAGTGCCCTTCTTTTGTTTTCGACTTCATTATCATGTCATCTATGTACACCTCAACCTCTTTATGTATTAAGTCATATAATAGGGTAGTTGCCACTCGTTGATACATCACTCTCGTATTTTTCAACCCAGATGGCATCATCTTATAGTAACATGTCACCCATTATGTGATAAAAGTCATTTTTGCCTTATCCATGATAGCCATGAGAATCTAGTTATACCCAAAGAACCTATCCATAAATGAATGCATGAAATAAGTTACAACACTATCAACCAACCAACATGTCTATGTGTAGTAAAGGGAAGTCATCCTTTGGGCATGCTTTATTTAGATCCCTGTAATCAACACACATCCTTACTCCCCCATCCTTCTTTGGTACTGATACCATATTGGCTAACCATACAGGGTAATGCACTATCTCTTAGAACTTGGCATTCAATTGCTTTGCTACTTCTTCTTTGACCAACTGAGCCTACTTAGATCTTATCCTTCAAAGTTTTATTTTATCGATTTCATGTGTGGGTAGGTCAAAATTCTATGTTCTATAATTTGTCTATCGACCCTTGGTATATCTTTGTACATCCAAGAAAAAACCCTCTAATATTTCTCAAGTAGCTATTTGAACTTTCTTCACTCCCCTGATGCAACACCACTGGTAATGAACAAGATCTTTGGATTTTCCTATGAGCCAAGATTAAATGTAGTGATATGCATAGAGTTAATGTTAAATATGCTCATAAAATGATCCATTCTATGTATACTACCATCAGGAAACACATAACACAAGTAAGCAAACTCATCATTCATTGCCTTAAACTTAGAAAGGAATTATAATCATCCTTAAAGAGGCTGAAAACAAGAACATCAATAGTAACAAGAAAGTTAGCTTCATATAATTGGTTAATAAGTGTTTGATACACCTGAGCCTATGTAGACAACCTCGGTGAACTTACATGATCCAGTATACTTCCATTTTGAATACATGAAATGTGCATCTTATTTTATCGAGTTAGACCCCCTTCTTTGCGTGATCTTCTTTGGTGACCTAGAAATCCTGATCCAACATATATTGCTCACTCTATTCATCAGTGATCCTCTTCTTGTTATTCCATGGCCATACAGACTAAGGACCATACAAAACCACAAACTGACCTGATTCTTGACCATCTTGTCCCTGCAATCTATTTACTTTTCCTTTTTTTCTTTTTCTTCTCGTCCTCCTCTTTTGATGAGTCTTAATAATTTTGATATCCAGCTCACTAACATCCATATGGTAAAAGGCCTTCTTGAGTTCATCCATATTGCTACCTAATGACTTCTCATTTTATGTGGTCTCTCACTTAACTTCTCTGTTGACTTCTCTTTATTTCACAATACAAGTCTTTCACTTCTAGTTTTGATTCTTGTTGGACTAGGATGGTTAATCCTATGTCTTGGACCTCTTTTGATCTTGATAAAGGAGATTGATCATGTCTAATGTTTCAATTGAGTGATGTTTTGCATAAATTAAGTTAGTTTTTCCATTGGAAGTTGGAAGGATTGCATAATCTTTAAGAAAGCAAAGTTCATCCAAATTCACGGTCAGTGGTCTGTAATTCATGACCGCGACCTAGTTCAAAGATAGGGTGAAACTCGGCTAGAACGATTCATGGGCATCATCTCTACTGTGACTCATCTAAAGATAGGAGTGTCAGAGTCACAGACGAATTTACGGTATGTGTCATGCCTCAGTCATGACCGCGACTTTCAAAGTGATTAAAGAGGGAAGCCAGTCCACAATCATAGTATGCTAAGTGTCCCAAGCATCCGTTGGAGAATAAAATTTTTGAGGGTGACATTTTAGATAACGACTTTGATTCAAAAAGAATAAGAATGTCTTTTAGACAGAAGAATTCGTATCCTCAATCGCGCCCTATACAATGAAGAATCGCGACCGTGAATTTTGTGGGCAGTTAGAACACAACGACTATATTTTCCTAATGGACTAATGAGAAGCTACCACCTGGACTAGCTATTAGACACAAACGGGTTTTTTCGCCACAATTTTTGGCTCTTATATGGAAATTTCGATTTCGCGACTACGACTCTTGCCTAACATGCAATTAATGCAAAATTTTCTTAGCATGTCTTGGAGATTTGTTGAGCTTTAAAGTCTAGCATCTCTTTGGTGGGTATGGGGTCTAAAATACTCCACCAAACAGTGGAAAATGAGATAGATAGAGAATTCATTACTTATGTTAAAGCTCTCAATCTTTCGCTACTCATTTTATTCTCTTCTTTATGAGATTGTAAGTGTTGGGTGTGAGTATTAAACACCAAGTGTAAAGGTTATAGTGTGAGCATGTGAAAACACTCGAGAGGATATTGTGTGAGTCTTGAAAACACAAAGTGTAAAGGTTATTATGTGAGCCTTTAAAACACAAAGTGTAAAATTTAGGTGTGAGCTTAGAAACACCATTCTGAGTTAGTGGAACACCCAATTGCAGAGAATTGGAGAGCGGACGTGGGGTTGATTATACCCAAACCACTATAAATCGTGTGCCTCATTTTTTTACTCTTTTCTATCCCTAGTTCTTAATTGTTTTTATACACCAATTCAACCCTCCCTTCTTGGTGCCTAAGGCCAATAAGTTGTATCAGAGCCAAGTCTCACATTCTAGCCTTAATTGGGTGAGCAAAGTTCATGGCACAAGAGGGAATCCACTCACACCTCAAGCCTCATTTTGATGGATCCGACTATACTTATTAGAAGTATAGAATGGAAATATACCTTGACATAGTTGTGGTGGACCTTTGGGATGTGGTTGTCAAAGAATGGTAGCCACCTGCTAAAGTAGTGGATGGAATTGAAGAACTCATTCCAAGGGAAGAATGGATTGAAGCTCGCTGGAGATCAAATGACAAAAATAAGAGGGCAATGGCCTTCTTCTAAGCTCTCTCTCTCTCTAGAAAAGAGATTAGAAGAGTGCAACATTATGAAACAACACATGCCATTTGGAAGACTCTTGAGAACTACCATAAAGGCACAACACTAGTTAAATTAAGCCATTTGGAGATGTACATGATGGAATGAGAGCTATTCATGATAAAGGACCATGAAAGTATCACTGAAATGATGAATAAGCTCCTAACCATCATCACCAACATGATGAAATTTGGAAGGACTTTTAGCAACTATAAACATAAAAATCCTCAAAACTCTTCCTTTAGATAAGCTTGGTGCTAGAGTGAGCAGCATCCAATAGTCCAATCCGGAGATTATGAAGGTTCTAACAGATGTGTTGATAGACAAACTCTTAACTCATAAGTTGGCCTTACAAAAAGATGAGCAAATGGATAAGTTAAGAGGCCAATGAGATAAACTAAAAAAAGAAAGAAGAACCTTGGCACTCAAATCCTCAACAAAGAAGAAGGAGGTAGAAATTACCTCAAGTGATGAAGAAAGTGACAAAGATGAAGAGGAGCTAGCAATGCTCTCAAGAAGGACAAAGGAGTTGATTAAAAGAAGAAAAAAAAGAAAAAGCTTCAAGAAGACAACTCCTAATCCAAGAGAGAGATCTAATAATGTCACTTGTTATGAATGTGGCAAGTAAGGCCACATCAAGTATGATTGTCCCCAATTAAAGAAGAAGAAGAGATAGGACAAGGAGAAGAAAAAGAGTTGTTGAGCCATTTGGGATGACAACTCAAGTGAAGATGAAGAAGAAGGAGAAGTTGCCAACATTTGTTTCATGGCATAAGAAGATTCTACAAATGAGGTAAGTACTTTTTCCCACTCTCATTCTAATTTTGAATTTGATGAGATAGATGAAGAGCTTCTAGATGCACTAACTATGAGATGTGACAAATACAAGTTACAAATGAAGTCTTACAAAAGAAAATTTCAAAAATTAAAAGATGATTATAAATCCCTTAATGACATTGTAAGATAATTGAAAGCATCAAATGATGAGCTCAAAAAATCTATGGAAAATCTTTTTACATCATCTTCTTCATTAGCTTTATTAAGAAAGGAGAATGACTCTCTAAAGGGAGAAATCATTGAGCTTAAAAGCTCAATCTCCAAGTTCTGTAAATGAAAGGAAGCCTTGGACACATTGATTGTGTCACAATGATCGCCACTAATTAGACATGGTCTAGGTTTCAATTGAGCCTCTTCATCATCTCACACCACGTTTGTTAGATCTTTAGATCCTTAAACCTCAAGAGTTAAGGTAATTGGGAAGAAAAGTGCTCCTAGCACTAAGCCTCCTAAGCCTAAGGGCAAAGAAAAGACTCCCCCAAGCTTAACAGCTAAGACTTAAAGAGCTAACCATGCCTACATGTACAACAAACAACATGGTCACTCTCATAAGAAATTCTCTAGTCCTACTCATCATACATGTATATGCATGCATTCACATAATCAAGGTATGAAAAGGCATCCTACTCATACTAAATTTGTGCATAGGAGAAAGACTCATAAGTCTAAACTCCAATGCCATTATTATATGAAATATGGGCATGTTAACATTCATTATTTTATTAGGAAGGCTCACCTCAAATTAGAGGACCCTTCAACTCCTAACCCCCGAGGACTTAAGTTTGCTTAGGTACCTAAGAAAAGGTAACTCACTTTTGTTGTGTAAAGGAGTGTGGCAGCCACCAAATCAAGCAATTGGCATGTGGATAGTGGATGTTTCAAGCATATGGCTAGAAATAAAAAGTTATTCATGACATTAAAGGAAAAAGAAGATGGAGATGTCACATTTGGTAACAATGCCAGGGGTAAGGTAATTAGCATTGGAACCGTTGGTAAGAATGGATGTTCATTAATTGATAATGTTTTATTAGTTAGTGGCTTACAACATAATTTGTTGAGTGTAAGTCAATTGTGTGACAAAGGTAACAAAGTCACCTTTGATCCTAGGGAATGCCGAGTCACCACTTTAGTAGATGATGAGATTATTTTCAAGGGTGAAAGGAAAGGCAATACCTACTCAATTGACTTATACAATTTGGCTAACCAATCATTTAAGTGTCTTATATCTTTAAGTAATGAAGCTTGGTTATGGCATAGAAGACTTGGGCATGCAAACATGGATCTTCTTCAAAGCCTATCTAAAGGAAAGTTGGAAGAAGGCCTTCCCAAGCTCAATTTCACTAGAGACAAGACATGTGGTCATTGCCAAATGGGGAAACAACATCAAGCCTCCTATAAAGCAAAAAATGTTGTAAGTTCTACTAGACCTCTCTAACTAATTCATATGGACTTAATAAGACCTACTAGGTTCTATTAAGAGTGATACTTTTGAATTGATGACTACTCTAGGTTCACTTGGGTATCCTTTTTAGCTCATAAAAGTGATACTTTTGAAGCTTTTAAGAGTTTTGCAAAAAGAGTCCAAAATGAAAAATGTTACTTCATTTCTTCTATTAGAAGTGACCATGGAAAGGAATTTCAAAATGAGTCTTTTGAAACTTATTGTTTGGAGAATGGAGTTTTTCATAAGTTTTCATCTCCTAGGACACAACAACAAAATGGTGTTATAGAGAGAAAAAATAGAACACTGGTAGAAATGGCTAGGACCATGCTCAATGAGTCTTTAAAAGACCCATTCTTAATAAAACTTCTTATGAGCTATAGAATGGTAGAAAACCCAAGATTTCATACCTACAAGTATTTAGATGTAAATGCTATATTTTAAATACCAAGGATAATCTTGGGAAATTTAACTCTAAAACCAATGAAGGAATTTTCTTAGGTTATTCCACCTCTAGCAAGGTATATAGAGTCTTTAACAAAAGTTCAATGGTAGTTGAGGAGTCTATGAATGTTATCTTTGATGAATCTAGTAAACTTGATCTCGGGAAAGGTGTTTTTATTGATGATCTTATAGGTGATTTTGAAAAGCTGGAATTGGAAGACACCACAAGAAGAGAGGAGTTGAATCATCAAAGGAAGATGATGAGCCACAACATCAACAAAGAGATGTACCAAGCCAAGATCTACCCAAAGATTAGAGATTTTCCAAATATCACCCCAAGGACTTGATCATTGGCGATACCTCCAAAGGTGTCAGTACTAGATATCAACTTCCTTTAGATAATAATCTTGCTTTTGTTTATCAAGTTGAGCTAAAATCAATTGATGAAGCTCTTAATGATGAGAGTTCAGTGCTTGCTATGCAAGAGGAACTCAATCAATTTGAGAGAAACAAGGTATGAAAACTTGTCCCTAGGCCTAAAGAACACTCCATTATAGGTTGCAAATGGGTGTTTAGGAACAAGTTAGATGACTAAGGTCTTATCACTAGAAATAAAGCTAGATTGGTTGCTAAGGGATACAACCAAGAGGAAAACATAGATTGTGATGAGACTTTTACCCCGTTGCAAGATTAGAGGCCATTAGGATACTCTTAGCTAATGCATGCCACATGAATTTTAAGCTTTTTCAAATGGATGTTAAAAGTGCATTTTTGAATTGAATCATTGAGGAAGATGTTTTTGTTGAACAACCTCCTAGTTTTGAGTCACATTATTTTCTAAACCATGTTTTTAAATTGAACAAAGCCTTATATGGATTGAAACAAGCTCTAAGAGCTTGGTATGAAAGACTTAGTTCATTTCTCTTAAAAAATGATTTTGAAAAAGGAAAGGTGTACACCACACTATTTGTTAAAAAACACAAGCATGATACACTAATTGTTCAAATCTATATTGATGATATCATTTTTTGTGCTTCTAATGAGTCTCTTTGTGAGGATTTTGCTAAGTGTATGACTAGGGAATTCAAAATGAGCATGATGGGAGAGCTCAAATTATTTCTTAGTCTACAAATCAAGCAAACCAAAGAAGGGATCTTAATCAACCAAGCCAAGTATATAAGGGAAATACTCAATAAGTTTGGCATGGACGATTGTAAAGTAGCCAAGACCCCCATAAGTGGTACCATCAAGCTAGACAAAGATGAATTGGGTAAGATGGTAGATCAAAAGAGATATTGAGGTATAATCATATTTCTACTTTATCTTACTACTTCTAGGCCAGATATCATATTTAGTGTTTGTATGTGTTCTAGGTTTTAATCCTCTCCTAGAGAGTCGCACTTAAATGCTATTAAGAGAATTTTTGATTATTTGCATGACACAATTCACTTAGGGTTATGGTATCCTAGGGATTCATCTTTTAATCTGATAGGATATTCGGATGCAGATTATGCGGGTAGCTTATTAGATAGAAAAAGCACTTATGGGACTTGCCAATTTATAGGAGAATGCTTAGTATCTTGGTTTAGCAAAAAGCAAGTGTTGGTTGCCTTACCCACCATAGAAACCGAGTATATTACTACAGGTTGTTGTTGTACCCAAGTTCTTTCGATGAAACAACAATTGAAGGATTTTGGCAAAGTGATTAATCACGTTCCTATTAAATGTGATAACACAAGTGCTGTTAATCTCTCTAAGAATCCCATCTAACACTCTAGGAGCAAACACATAGATATTATACATAATTTTCTTAGAGATCATGTGCAAAAGGGTGATGTTGTGTTAGAGTTTATTGACACAAATCATCAACTTGCAGATATTTTCACTAAACTTCTAAATGAAGAAAGAATGAACTTCATTAAGAGAGAATTGGAAATACTTGATGGAAGCTCCTTAAAGTGATCATTTTGATCTTATGTATGATTGCTATGTGTGTTGTTTGTTAATTGTATGTCTTATGTTTTTTGTGTGGCATTTTCCATGTGGATCACAATTTGATTCTTTCAAAACTTAGTTTTTCATTCTTATCCTTATTGGCTCATAATTCATGGTCGCTATTCTATCTTCATAATTGTGAATTACAAGTTCTAGTCACTCGACTATCAACTATCAAATTGTAGTCGTGAGAATTAAGCTCCACAGCAAATTTTGGTCATGAATTCAAATTTTTTACCATTGAAGTGCGTATTATTGAGGAAAATTTATCCGTTACTCATATTTTTCAGAATTCGCGATTGCGACTCATGGATTCATGGACACGAATTAGGGTAACTACCTAGACATTTGAGTGATTTGACTGCCAACCATTTCTATCTCTTCATCAATTCATTTCTAGTCGTTTTTAGCTGTTTATAGATGCTTCAAATGGCTATAAATACCCTCTTCAATAGTATCATCCTCACTTCACTTCCAACATCTTTTTCTCTCTCTCAAAACTCTCTAAAATCTTTAAATCCTCTTCACCCTTTGAAATGGCTCCAAAGAAGATTTCCAAAGCAGACAAGGGCAAGGTCGTGGCTCAGCCATCTACACCACCTGCACTCTACCTCATGAAAGGTATTATTAAGGAGGAGAAAGAAAGGTACAAGGCCAATTCTCCTAAAATCATCCTCCCAAGAAAACTCCTTCTACGTTTCTGTTAGAAACCTTGGTTATTAAGGCAGAGATTCGTGCTTTCCTCTCTAATTTGGGCTAGAATGAGTTCTTTTTGGGGATGAACCCGGGTATGAAGAAATTGTGCAGAAATTCATGTGCACGGTCCAATTGAGTCGTAAAGCCAATTCAAAAGCAGGGCAATACGGGTAAGTGTTCTGAGCCTTTGGCGACGCGTTTTACATTACTTTCAACCAACTTTCTTGTCTCTTCAATCTTCAAGTTAGAGAAAACATCCCCTTCATAATCTTCATATTTGATGTTATTTATTTCGAATTTTGGTTGAAAATTTCAATTAAAACCAAACACTAGGCAAGATCCTCCCTAGCCAAACACATTAAGACCCTACTCCTTTGGATACTCCATCATATCATCATTTTTTTAGTAACGCTAGAGGTAATGGTAACGAGAAAGTATCACAAAAAGACTTAGCATTTCTTTTCTGCCTTGTAAAAAATAAACCAATTCAAACTAGCCGGTATCTCATGGATCAATCGATTCATAGGAGTACCAAACCCAAGAGCCAATTCTTTTTACCTTCAGATATCATAGCCATTTGCTGCTTTATAGGAGCACTTGATAAGGAAAATGAGAAATTCCTCAGCAAAAAACTTCTCCCTCCATAAAACTTTCTGGATCCCACCTACCTTATCAACACCAAGGCTATTCATTCGAACACTTATGCCTATACCCTAGGTGCCATTAAAGCAAAGAAAATAGAGTCTTCACAAGCTTCTAAAAGGAAAAGACTAGCTATTGAAGAAGGAGCTCCATCCATCCCTCCTCAGCCAAAGCCTAAGGCTAAACTTTCCCTTGCAACCATCAACAACAAGCTTGGCAAGTTGATGAGGATGATGAAAAGTAGATCTCTGTTCCTATCTCATCTTCATAGTGATATGGTCTATTTCTAAGAGAAGTTGGAAGTCCCCCCTTGCCATCTTCTGAACTTCATAGAGTTTGATGATACTTAAGAAGGAGAATGCATGATGATGTTGAGGATGGAGATAAGGCTGAAGGTGAAGATTAAGACTTTTCTAGAGATGATTCCCCTACTTTTCTAGTTTAGGATCTCTTTTGTATTTTTCTTTTTTTCACAAAAAATGTGATCCCACGCAACTTGTTTCCAAAGTTTATATATATATATATATATATATATATATATAAGGTTGTTTCTTTGTTGAAATTCTATGTTATGTGCTTGTTTTACTTCATTTGTTTATGTATTTGCTCCCTATGTTTACTTAACTACTTATGCATGTATTCTTTTCCCTTATGAACCCTCTTTTTAATCTTGCCAAATCGGGAGAGATAGAAAGAATTTAAGTCTAAGGGAGAGAAAATAACTTGCAGATTATAGCATAAGTTGAGGGGGAGCATCATACTATCATACTTAGGATAATTATTCATTGAATCACATTACACTCCAACTTCACATTTTTGCATTATTTTCCCTTAGGATCAATCTAAGTTGTCAAAATCAAAAAGGGGGAGATTGTTAGACTAGGATGGTTAATCCTAAGTCTTAGACCTCTTTTGATATTGACATAGGAGATTGATCATGTCTAATGTTTCAATTGAGTGTTGTTTTGCAGAAATTAAGTTAGTTTTTCCATTGGAAGTTGGAAGAATTGCATAATCTTTAAGAAGGCAAAGTTCATCCAAATTCATGGTCAGTGGTCTGTAATTCGCGACCACGACCTAGTTCATAGAAAAGGTGAAACTCAGCTAGAAGGATTCATGGGCATCATCGTTGCCGCGACTCATCGAAAGATGGGAGTGTCAAAGTCATAGACGAATTCGCAGTATGTGTCCCGCCTTAGTCACGACCGTGACTTTTAAAATGATTAAAGAGGGAAGCCAGTCTACAATCATAGCATGCCAAGTGTCCCAGGCATCCGTTGGAGAATAAAATTTGTGAGGGTGATATTTTGGGTAGCAACCACGATTCAAAAAGAAGAAGAATGTCTTTCAAATAGAAGAATTTGCATTCTCAGTCGCATCCTGTACAATGAAGAATCGCGACCGCAACTTTTATGGGCAGTTAGAACACAATGGCTATATTTTCCTGATGGACCAATGAGAAGCTGCCACGTGGACTAACCATTAGACATAAGTGGGTTTTTCCACCACAATTTTTGGCTCCTATATGGTAGATTTTGCAACCGCAATTGACCAGTAGCGATCGTGACTCCTGCTTAACATGCAATTAATACAGAATCTGCCTAGAGATTTGTTGAGCTTTAAAGTCTAACATCTCTTTGGTGGGTATGGGGTATAAATACTCCACCAAACAGTGGTAAATGAGATAGATAGAGAACTAATTACTTGTGTTAAAGCTCTCAATCTTTTGTTACTCATTTTCTTCTCTTTTTTATGAGATTGTAAGTGTTGGGTGTGAGCATTAAACACCAAGTGTAAAGGTTATAATGTGAGCCTGTGAAAATACTTAAGAGAGGTTGTTGTGTGAGCCTTGAAAATACAAAGTGTAAAGGTTATTGTGTGAGCCTTGAAAACACAAGGTGTAAAAGTTAGGTGTGAGTTTAGAAACACCATTCTGAGTTAGTGAAACACCTAATTACAGAGAATTGAGGAGTGGACGTAGGGTCGATTGTACCCGAACCACTATAAATTGTGTGCCTCATTTTTCTACTATTCTCTATCCCTAGCTCCTAATTTTTTTATACATGAATTCAACACCCCTTTTTTGGTGCTTAGGGCCAATAACTCTTTACCATGAATGGAATCTCTAAAAACTTTTGTATGTTAATAGAATTCTTCCCTAACCCTTGTATTGGCAGAAAGTTCATGTTCTTCATAATCCTCATTATTTGAGGGTCAACCCACCTGTCAATGACTCCAACAACCTGAAACCCTCGGAGATATAGAACAACCATACTTAGAGCTAACATAATTTCTCCAACCTTTGTATAGTTGGTCATGATCTCTCTTTTGTGAGGAATCTTAACTTTTCAATGAATAGTGGATGGCACACTTCCCATCGGGTGATACCATTGTCTCCTTAATAAAAGTAAGAAGGTGATTGGGATATCTAAGACTGTAAATTTCACCATTGTCTCTACTATGCCTATTTTTACCAAGGTTTTAAACACATCTGAAACTATTCTTCTACTATCATAATAGGCTTAAATGACATTGTTAGAAGCTTCCAAATCTTTTTAGACAATCAAAATTCATGTAAAGACTTTGAGGGGTAGATGTTAATTCCAGACCCATCATCAATAATCACACATGACATATGTCTCACCTTTACTTCAGTTCGAATGAACAGGGCCATATTGTGATCTCTTCCTTCTAAGGGGAAATCCTTATCCAAGAAAGTGATTTTACCCTTATGAGTTACCAACGCAATATCATCCTTCGAAGTAGCCTCCTTCGAGATAATCAAGACTTGACAAAGCCTCAACCATAGCCTTCTTATGTTTTTGGGAGGAAATAAGCAATTCCCACCCACTTATCTAGGTTGGCATTTTATTCAACTATTTCATAATAGGATTATCATCCTCTATGTCCTTAATAACATGTTCATTCGTCTTATTCTCATCCCTTAGTTTTTTGGGAGCTTTTCTATCAAGATAGAATTTTCCACTACGAGTTACATGGCTCACTCGTCTAATTTTTTTTTCTTTATCACTCTCATCCCATAGCTGAATCACTCTCTTCCTTCATACCTCTTTTGTTTCCTCATCTTAGCTTTCCCAGGAATTAATAGTGCAAACAACCACAACCTCTTTGAGATCTCTTCGATAGTTGCAATAACAACTTCCTTAAAAATTTTTGAATCTATTATGAATGTCTCTTGATTTGGGGAGGAACATTATGATAGTTTAGGAAGAGATTGCTATGGATCCTAGGCCTTCCAAAATTTGGTGCAATAATTGTCTTGTTATCGATGATATGTTGAATCTCATGTCTCAGTCTGTAGTAGTCATTAGTGTTGTGACTTGCTCCTTGATAAAAAATGCAATAGGCATTGGCATTATACCCCCCAAGTAGTGGATTAGGAGGTGGTCTTAATGGTAGATGCTTTAGCAGTCCCTTCTTCTATAACCTCTTAAATGCCTTAGACAAAGGCATCCTTAAATTAATGACTGTCTTGGCATACTTATTGTATTGACATCAGTCATCTTGTTTGCTTTAGCCTTAGGCTAGGACGGAGGGTTTCTCCTTCCTTCATATTCTTTCTTAACTTAGATTCCAACTCCTCAACTTGCAGACCTACTTCTCAAAAGTCCTTAAAGTTCATGACAAACATTTCCCTAATTTTAGTGTCGACATCAGACAGAACTCCTTTAATAATCATTCAGACTTGTTGTCTCTTTGTAGGCCTTATGGTTGCCTCTAAAGCCGTCTTATTCCATCTCCTAATATAGTCATTAAAGCCTTCTCTAGTTTTTTGCTTTAATGACTCTAGGTCTTGCAATGTGACCTTTAGATCCGAGTTACAAGCATAATGTCTTTCAAAAGCTTTCATCACTTCTTTTCAGTCTTTTGAGACATTCTTTAGTTGGTTGAAGTATCATGTCTTTTTAGACCCTTCTAATGATAATTTGAAAAAGCTCTAACATAATATTTGTCGAGACTCCCGGATGCCTTCATGACTAACACATACATGCTGACATGGTTTTTTACATTCTGGATTCTTATGAACTTTGAGAGTTTAACTATGTGAAAATTAGCTAAAAGCTATTTAGGCTTGCGAGCAAGCAATTCGTTAATGTCTGTTCCCTTCTTTAAACCTTTAGTGCCTAAAGCCTTCTGTATTTTCTCTAACTATTTGTCAAAGTCATCAAATTAAGTGTTCTCCTTCTCACTCTTCATGGGTTTGTCTGGAACAACTGTAATACTCCCCACTTCCTCAATAAGCTTGCTCTTATGATACTCTTTCATCCCAAATAGATCACCATTAATCACCACAGATTAGGTTACTTCTATTGGCACTTTCCCTTTATTAGTTCTATTAGCAGAGTTCTCATTCTTTTTTTTTTTAAGAATCTCATTGATGCACTTATTCACCTCTTTGAAAATCATTCCCTCCACCTCATAGTTGAAGTCGACCATCATCTTTTCTTAAACCTCAGGTAGTATGGTTGGCTCCATGATTGGATCAAACTTTTTAGCTCAAACTCGTTGTCTTACTCTTCATAGTAAGTTGGTTGCTCCTTCTCTTCCACAAGGGTTTGAATGAAGCTATGATGGCTTCAAGAAAAAGGTTATTAGTATGATGTATGAGCAATTAATTAATGCATGTATACATGTTATGCATAAGTCATTTCACAAAAGATCCTTTCAACCTTATTTCTCCCATACATAAGGTCTAGTGGCTTTTTTCTAGGTGAGATCTCATTATTATACCACCATAGGGCAAAAAATGTGTGGGGTTGCCTCAAACCAAGAAGAGTTAAAATCTCAAAAGAACATATACACAAAGGTACTAAAAGGAAAAATCCTTTACATTATTTAAAGTAATATGTACACAAAAAGGAAGATATCCCTTTAAGGAAAGAGGGATGTACATAAAAAGTATTTACATGGTGGGGAAGGAGATACACAAGTATTTACATATGAGAGACAATTACAACAATAGGGGTAAGGTGACATTTAGGCTTATATTATAGATACCTAACCATGTTCTTTAAGAACTTTTGCTCTTCTTTAAAGAAAAATGCAAACATGTGGGATGCCCTATTCCAAGGTCGTATCGGTTCCTACATGCGCCTAATGGTTGAGAAGGCTGTTATAGTTGATAACTCCTATAAGCTTGGAGGGCGATTGTCGTGATCCCCTATTTGATATACTCAAAGCTAATAGGCTTATAAGTGATGAATCCTTCTCATAATCTCCTATGCCATAATGGAGCTTAAGTCTTAAGTTTGAAGAACTATTGATTTATCTAAAAACAACCTAGTGCTTGTGGTAAAGTATGAAGGTTATATGAATGCAATGGATTTGCTTAATAACAAGCTTAAAATATTAAAAATGAACCAGAGATTAAACACAAAGTCAATTTTGTGCCCGTAGTAGAGTCGCCACTGTGAGCACCTTAGGTTTCTCTCGAACTAGTGGAATATTGCTTGCGACTCCATCCTTTTATTGATTAATAGGGGGATTAAAAGGACGAGGGTCTTTACATTGGTAATGACCCTAAGATGTGATGCGTGTTTGGACCAGTAAGGGATTTCATGGCCTTAAGTCTAAAGTGATGGTCATCAGAAGACTAAACACGAGACAGTACATTGGTACTATCTTTAGGAAATGTGGAGTCGCCACTTGACTTTGATAGGGACAGGAATCCGGGGAAGAAAAAATCCAAACCTAATCTAAGTCGATTAAAAGGCCCATTTCATTTTTACCCCATCGGAGATTGGGTTTGGAAATCGTGTATGGCCTGAGAAAAGGTTAGGCACGCCCAAACTACTTGGATATTGTGATATGACCTTTAGGCATCTTTGGTTCACTTTTAATATTTTAATTGAGTTATTGATTAATATGATTAATGACCTTAAGCATGTCTCTAATTAAGTCAATCAAATAATTCCATCAATCGATAGGGGAGAGGGATAATGGATTGTGGTTTAGAGGTTATCATGCATATCCATACATTCATTCAAGCATAATCATCTCAAAGGGGAAGGGGGTCATGCATCATGGTATGGGGATTATCATGCATGTCCATACATCTAAACATAACGTGTACGTAACATCATTCATGGTAATAAAAAATGATCACTGAAACCATCATTCATGGTCTAACTTAAGTCTAACACCTACACCACAAAAAAATGCACAAGTTAGTAACTAAAATAGATAAAGAGAAATCATGAAATCAAATAAAGTCATTAATCATCTCACCATATTTTCATAGTGAAGGTGTTTAAACATATATCTAAGTCCATAATAACACACTTAAACATCACATAAAAATATGATAATAATAATAAGTAAACACAAAGATATGAGTTATGAAGCTTGAAGAAACATAAAGATGAAACACAAACACTTTGAAGGATGTTCAATGGCCTAGGGCAAAAATGGTCAAAATGGAATCCTAGGGTTATGAAACCATCATCCTTATAGTTTTTAAAGAGCATGACATCTATAGGCACCTCTAACCATGACAAAGGTTAGATTGCCATGTCTACAAAACGAAATCACCAAGGCAAAACAAGTTAATAACCTTCATGGAAATATCCATGATCATGATGAGACTCCTAAGGTCCTAAGAAACCTAAATTTCTCACTTGGCCATTCCCAAATATGATCCAAATAGAACACCTAATGTACTAATCAATCAAAATATGAAGGAACATGGAATATTAGCGTAAAATGCATCCTAAAACCATTTAAAACTTGTTCAAGGTTCCATTTTTGAAATGAATAGGGGTCTTAGCCAATTTGGCCTCATCCCATTCCACCATTGGAATAATATAAATCATAAAAAGTTACTTTGATAAGGGGGAGTTCGAATGATAGAAAAAGAGTTTTACAAAACTATTTTTAGGGAAACAAGGTTGTACAACCCATAAAGGTGGGCTACACAACCTCATTAAGGTTGTACAACCCTCATTCCCTAGGTTTTAGAAACAAAAAGAAAATAAGAAAGGGGAGAAAAAGAGGTGAAATATGAGGTTTTAGATGGCTTCTTTGATGTTTACTTGCCCTTAGAGGCTCACTAGATGATTTATATCCTCCAAAATACTGAAGGAGTACACAAAGTGTAAAGATTAGACCTTGTTCTACCTTAGAATGAGTTAGGGTTTAGGGTTTCTATGCTAAATGTGATTTGAGGGGAAATTTTGATAAAGTTTTGTTTGGGTTTCCAAGCCTCCTCCACCTCTTCAAATGAGAGGAAATTTATAGCATTAGGGCTAAAAATGGCTCTGGTTAACCATGTCTATGTCTAATTATAGAAAATGTGATGAATCTCTTAGAATTAGGATTTGTAACGGGTTGTATAGTAAAATATGGTTTGTACATCCATTTGCTAGGGGTATACAATCCTAAGGTTTAAGAGGGGATAAGTTCTAGAAGGTTATAAGCGTTAGGGTTTAAGAGAAGGTTGTACAACCCTTCTTAATAGGTTGTATAACCCATTTACTTAGGCTAGCAATTAAGCTTTGATTGTGGGCTCAGTGTTGGGCTTTGGTCTTAGGCTTTCCTTTGGACTTCTCTAAGGTTTCCTAAGGTCTTTATCTTTTCCTTCAGCAATTCCTCTTGTATTATGGGAATGTATTTAGTGATTTTTATCATCGGCCTTTGCATCTAGAGGTGTCAAATTTGATGCTTACAACAACCATAGCATAACTCGATTCTATTGATAAGGGATGTAAAAGATCATTTAGGCTATATAATTATAATAATGGTTATGGGTTAAAGAAAGAAAAGACTATTAATACTCTTAAAGGAGTATTTTTATATGGCCTAAATGGGTGACAAGGGTTAATGTAAATCAAGGTTTGGATTGGAAACAAGGAGCAACCAAATAATGCCTTAGTCATTTCCTCAAATTTTCCAAGTCTTAGTATTTCACCTAAAAAGTTGATTTAGCAAGTTCTATCATATGTAGAGGTTTCCCTTAGCCCAAAATGGTATAATTGAAAATCTCATAGAAAAATTCCTATTTAGCCAAGTGTGTTGAATTTGTTGTATTATGTTTAACAAATTTTTTAATAGAAATATGACCGTTAGGCTCAAGATATTATCATAAGGGAAATAAACCAAATCAATATCAAACAATGATTATAAAATTTTTTAATTGATTTTTCACCTTAAAAATGCCAAACCAAAACTAACCAAATTAGTTGCTAAAATGACATAAAGCTGCAAAGAGAAATTACTTCCAAACATAAAGGCAAAAATATTATCAATTGTAGGCATAGGTGCAATGAATAATTTAGGGTAAAAGAATTCAAAAGAAATCTCCCCCCAAACTTAAACATCATTGTCCCCAATGATGCAAAAATAAAAACAATTAGCAAATGAGGGAGACTTCCCTTTCTAAGTTCTTAAGGAAAATGCCATAAATTCTATCATAGGCAAACAATGCACAACGAACTACACAGTAATGAGACATGAGAAACATAAGAAAATAAAAATTTCACATAACCATAATAACAAAAGTTCAAAGGCCAAGTACAAAAACAAAATGCTTCCAAGGTTATAAAATTAAAACATAAAGCTTTTCATAATAAGTATTAAACACAAAAAAGAAAAAAAATGAAATTGTTCAAACACACACAAATCCAGGAATAAACAAACTAAAAGATAGTATGTCACAAACATTGAAGAAACATAATAAGAGATAAGATGGTATGATCAATCCAATTAGAGTGGAGGCAAACTGAAACCAACACGATCGAAGTAGGCTTGAAGAAGGCCATCAATATCTCGTATCCTTGAATCCAAATTTGAGAGTTAATGGCAGATGTCTTGTTCAAAAGTAGCTTGACAATATTCCTTATTTTCCAACCTTAACTCCATCCTTGCCAAAATTTCCTCCAATTGTCCCATAGACGGTGAATGCAAAATAGTAGTGGATGGCTTTCCTATAAGCACATCTTAGTGTGGTAAATCCTTTTCATCACTCTCTTCTACTTGAGCATCCCTAACTAGCACATATCGATCACCCACCTTCTTAACAATCCTTATTCACATCATATTCTCATAGGACAACTAATAGTTTCCCTTAGTTTTTGTGAGATGAGAAATAGAAGTAAGGTCATAAGCTTATACATAATAGGCAAGGATGGTCATAAACCCTCCAACATAAATAATGTTGGTGTCTCTATTTGCAACCCCTATATGGTAAAGAATTCACCAAGCTGTGTTTATACGGTTATCAAACTTCGTACAGAATAAAAATAATAACCAAACCCAATGCGTTCCCTTTTATTTATGATCGATGATGAAAGTAGATGATGCATATATTTCAAAAAAGGGTTCTTTAATTTCAGACACATGACTAGCCCATGCCTCATATCGAAATGTACCACCTAAGGAAAAATTGTCTAGAAAGTCAATAAACCCACTATTGTTAAGTTAAAAGGCTTTAGCAACTTCATCTAAAGAGAAAGTATGTGGCCTATTGAGCAATTGTAAAGTAACAGTACCAAAGGAATGAAGCCCCAACTCCTAAATTTAACATACAAACTGGCAAGAAACTTGAAAATTAATATTTTATAAGAAAAGGTATGGAACTCCATAAATTTCTCCCATTAAAGGAACTTAAGATGTTCATGAACCTCATTAAGCAATCCCATGTTAGCAAGAACACCTATATTTATTAATTTGGTGGGGAAAATAGGGCATTTAGAAAGGGTGGTATATGTTAATTCTTGTTCATATTTCCTAAAGACTGAAGGAGCACTCGAGATAGGAGCGAAGTGTGAGGAGCAAGGTCCATGCTTGGTAGTGGTCTTTTGCCACTTATCCATGATGAATAGGAAGATTGGTAGGTGTAAAAAGGAGTTTTGATGGAGTTTTTATAGGGCAAAGGCTAAATTAGGGGTAAGAAGGGAGGCACACATGACTTTATCTAGGGTTTTGAAGGAAAATGTGAAAGGAAGATAAAAGGAGTAGGATTTAAAAAAGGTGTTTTTGAAAATCACATGGTCGTGTGGCGTGGCCATGTGATCAAGGTAGCTTTAAGATTATGGGAGTAAGAAGGGCACATGACCGTGTCACATGGTTGTGCGACCTAGAAAGCTTAGGGATTTAAGGTGCAAAGAAGGCGTGGCCATGTCTTTTTAGGGTCAAAGCTATGCTCTATAACGTATGAATGTGTGATACCATTTTTTGCTACCTAAACGCTTTTTTGTAATATAGGTCATGTCTGTAGGCCTGTGATCTCCTAAGAGTCTAATCTATAAGGATTGATCATCTTAATGAGCCTAGGACTTACCCCATAGGTTCATATACTCATCTTAACCTCTTTTAACACAAAGAGTAACATAAAAACATAAGAAAACATGCCAAATTCATGCTAAACACAAAGATATAACACAATAACATAAGAATTAATAGGAAAAATATTAAAAAATGTGAAAGAATACTCCCCTAAACTAATTTTAAAGCTTTACATATTGAGTACCTTGAGATGAATTCCTACAAAACAAAGGACATTAAAAGAAAAAGCAAAGGAAAGAAAAAAAAATGGAACACACAAAAGAAAATAAGGATAAAATATAGGGAATTGCCTCAAGAAAATTCTAGTTTAAGGTCTCTAGCTTGACCCTTGTACTTAGCTTCTATATGGATGTATGTTGGAGATAGAGAGTCTCTCTTTTTTATGTAGTCTCTTCTTTATAGTATGGCTTTAAATAGTGTCTGTTGACTTTGAAAATTTCACCTTTAGAGTTTGTAATCTCAATGGTACCGTAAGGATAAACTTTAACTATGAAAAATGGTCCCGACCACCTAGACTTGAATTTGCTCAGAAAGAAACACAATCATGAGTTAAAGAGTAGCACCTTTTTCTTTCCTTGAACTGTTTTTCAAAATGTGACAGTTATGCCACTGTTTAGTCTTTTCCCTGTAGATTCAATTGTTTTCATAGGCTTGAAGATGACAGGATTTAAGTTCATAAAGCTAAAGTTTCCTCTTTTCACTGGCAAGAAGTAAGTCAAAGTTTAGAAATTTTATTGCCTAATAAGCATGATGCTTCAATTCGATTGGCAAGTGGCAAGCTTTCCCAAACACCGACGATGGCTGGTGGTACCGATTGGCATCATGTAAGTGGTTTTATATGCCTAAAGTGCATCAAGAAGCTTCAATGACTACTCTTTCCTTAAAGAGTTGATTGTCTTCTCTGGAATATACTTAATCGCCTTATTCAATACCTCCATATTACCACTCGTTTAAGGAAGTTGAGGCATTGCAATCTTATGAGTTACCTATACTTCTTTAGTAAGGGTTCAAATTGCCAGTTGTAAAAGTGTGATCCTCCATCACTAATAATTACACATAGGGTGTAAGAAGGTTGTAAGGATACATTCTTTAAGAATCAAATCACCATTTTGGCATCATTGGTAAGGGTAGCTATTGCTTGAATCCACTTGGAGACGTAATCAACCATTACCAAGATGTTGTGGTTACCAAAGGACTTTGGAAAGAACCCCATGAAGTTGATTATCAAACATTAAAAAGCTTCACTTCAATCATGAAGTTCAAGGGCGTCTTATTCCTTTTAAAAATATTACTTGTTCTTTGGCACCTATTACAAGACTTAACAAAAGCAAAAGAGTTAGAAAATAACGAGGGCCAAAATAATCCACTTTGTAATACCTTAGCCTCAGTCTTAGATGGACCAAAATTTCCTCTACATTTTTGGGTATGATAATGGAGTAAAATATCTCCCATCTCTTCTTTTGGTACATGCCCTTTTATAATTCCATCGACACATTCTTTAAACAAATAAGGTTTTTCCCACCAATAAAATTTCACATTATGCAAAAACTTTTTCTTTTGTTAGGAATTCAAATCATGGGGAATAATGTTGCTTACCAAATAGTTAACAAAATTCTCATACCAAGGAGTTTAAAAAGCCTTTAGAATGAAAAGTTGCTCACCAGAAAATGTCTCATTAATAGGAATACTTACTCCCTTATTCTGTATATGCTTTTGCTGGCCCTAGTGCACCAAGAAGGGGGGGTTGAATCAGTGTCAAATTTGAACTTTTGATTTTAGAGGAAGCTCACAAATATGAAATATTAGAGGAAGAGTAGGAGAAGAATGAACGCAAGAGTTTAATAGTTGTTTGGGTATTAACCAACCCTACATCCACTCCCCAATTCACCAATTGAGTGTTTCACTCAATCACTTGTGTTTTACAAGCTCACACTCAACTTAGTATTTAGGCTCAAACCAAACCTTACAAGTGTGTTCCCAAGGCTCACACTTAACCTAGTATTTTAGGCTCGCACTAAATCTTACAAGTGTTTTCCCAAGGCTCACACTCAACCTATACAAGAGTTTTACAACTAGGCTAACTCTCAAACCTAAACAAAAGTTTTATATACAAGGGTTCACCCCCAAACCCAAACCCAAGGTGTTTAAAGTTTACACCAAACTATGTATAAAGAAATAAAGAATTAAAGTTATAAATTAACTTTGCAAGAGTTTTAGAACATATCAGTAGTTTTCCTCTTTCATTCAAGTCCATTTAATGGTGTATTTATAGGCAATAACTACCAAATATACGTTATAAAGAAACTATGCCTAAATCTCTAAGTTGTGCTTGGCATATCTTGCATTAAATGATCGTCAAATGAAATTTGCAGTCGAGATTGAATTGCTAATTTTGAACTGTGTTTAACAGCTAGTCCACGTGGCATGAAACCATTAGTCCCTTCAAAAACTACTCGTTGGATATTTCTAACGGATCTTAAAATTCACGGTCACTATTTTCCTTTTTGGATGCAATTGTCATCATGAAATCGTCTGTCTAATCATGTAGATGTTGTTTTTGAAATTCGTGGTTGCTATTGAAATTTGCGATCACTACTGAAATTTGCGGTCGCTCATTTCGAAGGCAAATTTTTATACTTAGAGTTTTTTTTGCTTTTAATCACTTATATTCAACTCCTAATAAGATTCTATCTAAATATCTACAAAAATAACACCTAAAATTGATATTAGAACCTTTCAATTTATATTGTCAAGATCAAAAGAGAGTATTGACTTATGTTTGAACAACATAGTCCAACAGCTTTAGGTGAGAAAGATGATTGGCAACCAAATTCTCCGTACCCTTATTATGTTTAATCTCTAAGTTGAACTCCTAGAGCAATACAATCCATCTTATAAGCCTTGATTTTGCATCCTTCTTGGTGAGCAAATATCAAATTGTTGCATGGTTAGGATAAATAATTACTTTAGAACCAAACAAATAAAATTAAAATTTATCAAAACCAAATACAATGATAAAAGCTTTTTTTTCTTTATAGTGTCAAAATTGAGTTAGGCATCATTGAGGGCCCAACTTATATAACAAATAATATGAAGTTTCTTGTCTTTCCTTTGCCTCAAAATAGCTCCAACAATGTAGTCACTTACGTCATACATTAACTCAAATGGCAAGGACCAATATGGTTTTATCATGATTGGTGCGGAAGTGAGTTCCTTTTTCAACTTATGAAAAGCATTTAAACAATCATTAGTAAAGACAAACGAAACATCTTTAGCTAAAAGATTACAAAGTGGTTTAGAGATTTTTTAGAAATCTTTTATGAAATGTGAATAAAACCCCACATAGCCTATAAAACTCTTTATTCCATTAATGGATGTTGGAGGAAGTAGTTTTTCTATGACCTCAGTCTTTCTTAATATACTTCAATGCCCTTTGATGAGATTTTATGCCCAAGTATAATACTACCATCACGTAACATAAAGTGTCACTTTTTCCAATTTCGCATGAGATTGGTTTCCTTACATCTTTCTAAAATCCTATCAAGGTTAGTCAAACAAGCATTAAAAGAATAGCAAAAAATAGAGAAATCATCCATGAATATTTCTACCGTTCTTTCCACCATTTTGAAAAATATGGTCATATTGCATCTTTGAAAAGTGACTGGTGCATTGCATAGCCTAAAAGGTATACGCCTATAAGTAAAGGTACCACATGGGCATGTGAATGTTATCTTTTCTTGATCTTTTGATGTTATTTGGATTTTATAATAGCCTGAGTACCCATCTAAGAAGCAATAGTACATGTGCCATGTAAGTCTTTCCAACATTTAATCCATAAAAGGTAAGGGAAAGGGAAAATGATCCTTATGGGTCATCAAACCTCCTCATAGTCCTAATAGGGATAAGTTCATCATTATCATTGGTCACAATTATCTCTACCCTTTTCTTAGGAACTATTTGAACTAGACTAACCTATAGGCTATCCAAAATAGGGTAGATGATCCTCACATCTATTAATTTCACCGCTTCTTTCCTAAGGAACTTTTTCAAATTAAGGTTAATCCTCCTTTGATGTTCTATAGTGGGTTTGTGACTGTCCTCTATCAAAATTTTATGCATGCAAAGTATAGGACTAGTCCCCCTAATATACACTATGGTCTATCCTAAGGACCAAATTCTTTTCCTTAACATCATTAATAGTTTATCCTCTTGTATGTGGGCAAGCTCATTCAATATAATAATCGTGAGGGTATTATCATTCCCTAAGAATGCATACCTAAGGTAAGGGGGTAAAGGTTTGAGTTCAAGTTAAAGAGTTCTAAGAATGGAAGGTGAGGTTACCTCAAGGTATTTCTTATAGTCCAAAGACTCAATAAGAGAAAAAGAGAAAGGAACGTCACATACCTCTAGAGTTAAGGTACTTACCTCTTTAGTGTCTTCCTCTTTCACTTCCCTTACTTGCCATGGCTACCTTATTAAGATTAGGTGCCTCTTATTCTTCTTCGAATCCTTCTTTGGCACACTCCTCAATAATGTTAATTCTTAAGCATCACTCGTTCTCCATGGGCTTTTTGATAGCCTTATACATGTTGAAAACCACTTCCTAATCTCCCACTTATAATTCAAGTATTCCCTCTCTAACATCTACTAAGGAACCACATGTTGCGATGAAAGGCATCCCAATAGCAAAGGCATCTCTTTATCCACTTCGAAAAGCATGTTTCCATTATCGATTCATAAAACCAAGATAATCAATGACCAGTTATTCAAACATGAAGTACTCGACAATTACTAGCACAAATAATGGAAGAAATAAAAAAGACTTAGATTAGGAAAACCCAATATTGGTCATACAAGATCCATCAACAACTCTAGCCAAAAAGAGTTTAGTTCATAAAAAGAGAAGAAAACAATCAAATCGGCCCCAAAAGTAGCCACAAACTTCTTATTGATTTCCTTGATTGCTTGCATCTTCTCTCTTTAACTCCTTGATGAAAACCTTCTTGAATGATATTCTCTTCCTTATGTCAATCCCCATGCCCTAATTATGGCTTATTTTTTTTCCTTTAAATAGTGCTCAAGTCATTTTCTCAAAAGAGGAAGCTTGCGGTCCTTCAAAAGTAAGAAAAAATACATTAAAAATAAATTTTTTATAGGTCTCATCTATCGTTGACAATCACTGCCAATTGACAATGATTAGTAATGGACATTGATAGTCAAATATGATCAATGATAATAAATACTTATATTTGTATAATTTATGTTTTATTTAAATAAGTTTGTCGAACCCAAAATTTTGGTTACCTATTTTATTTTAAGGAGTTAGAATTTATATCAAAGTCTCAATTCTTATTGAATATCATCAATGATCTAAGTAATAATATTTGCTATTGATTTCCTTTATGGGCTCTCTCTCTCTCTCTCTCTCTCTCTCTTCATCATTTCAAAATCAAACTCAAAAGTATTTGATCTTGAATCTCTCAATGCTAACCATTTGACTAGTATATCATTAATAATAATTATTTTTATTTTTTAATCATTAATATACATCATTAATAATTATTATTTTAATTTTTTAATCATTAATGGCATAATATCAGTCCCAATGTAAAAATTTATCTCCATTAATGAGAAAATATACTCTTTACTGTTAACATCCCACTAGCAGTTGAGATAAATAACTACTAAAAGTAGTGATCCAATAAAGTATGACGAGGGAAATGTTAGATGAGAATTAGAGGTAACTGGAACATTACTTTATATATAGTGGGTAATGTTATTAATCTAGAAAATTATTGAAAAGTTTTCCTAATATTTTTATTCTTCTATAAAATTATTGAAAAGCTTTCCTAATATTTTTATTCTTTATTCTGCTAATACATCATTGGTAATTATTTTGCATCATTAACGACAGTTTCAATATATAATCTTATGTTACGGATAGTTACGCTGAAAAATAAAAAAAGAATTACATTTTGAAGATAAATATTTGAAGATTTTAATATTTTTATTTGATATATTTCAATGTATAAAAAATAAAATTCAAATATTAACGAATTTTTAATAATTAGCATTAATAACTTTATATTTTATAAATAAATAAATAAATTTAAACAATAAGATTTTAAAAATATTATACATTTTTGAAAACTCATCTCTAAGGTCTAAGAATCTAATTTTCATTTCATTTTTTTGATATATCAAATATGTTTTTATAGTTAAAATTTTATTTCAATATTAACAATATATATATATATATATATATATATATATATATATATATATACATATTTAATAGATTTTTAATATTAATATTAATATTTGATTCATTATGCATTTAGTTTATTAAATGAATAAAAAAATTTTCAAATTCTCTTTCATTATTTTTTTATACATCTATGAATACAGAAATATTATATATATATATATATATATATATATATATATATATATATATATATATATATAAAATAAAGATATTTAATATTAAAGAATTAAATTTTATAAAGAATATATTATGTTATAATAGAATAAATTAATAAGTATTTGAGTTATATTGGTAATTTTTTATTACTATTAATTAATAAAATTGTATTGATTAATTTATATTGTAAAAATTTAATAATGAGAAATATTTTAAAAATAAACTAATCTAATATTTATATATAATAGCCAAAGCAAATGATAACCTATACTCATTGATTGACACATCATCCATAAAATGTATTTATAATATGATGCATCTTTTATATATATATATAAAAAAGTTATAACTTACATTTGACACATCATTCACATTTGTTCCTTAAAATTTTATGAAAATTAACTCCTTATCTATTGAGTGTTTTTTTTTTTTTTTTGAAGTAGAACATATTTATTTACATGTTTATTTTAACAATTATTAGTTTTTAGATTTTTCTATATGAATAAAATAGATAGTGTTATTAATTTGGTAAAACAATACACATTAATTTAAATATGATTTAAATGATACACATAATTTATTTTTAAAAATATCTTTCAATAAGTAATTATTACTTTAAAATATATTATTTTACATTCGATGGATCAAATATTTAAAAATTAAAATTGCTTACATATTTTATTTAATTGTTAAAATCATATAAATTAATGTTATTATAACTACACAAAACAGTTTAATAATGATTATGTTGATATTTAGTTTAGGACATCCAATAAATATATTAAAAAATAGGCTAACAATATTTAGTTATTTTTTATTCAAAATAATCTTCTATAATTTTTTAAAAAATTATATAGGAATAAATGAATAATCTATACTTTTAAAAAATCACAAGAATAGAATAAAAAATTAAGAGGCAAAAACACAGCTTGTATCTTATAAAAAAGTTATACATATTTTAATCATTTTTTATTAAAAAAACATATAATTTTTACAATTCAAGTATTAAATTATTGTCTCTATGTGAAAAAAATCTTAAAAGTTCATTCCTTGAAGATAAATATAATTCAATGATAAATGTTTTATACCATAAATGTTGAATTTTGTTTATTTTTTATTTTTTATTTTAATTCCACTTAATACATAAAAGTTCTATCCATATATTATAAAATGTAATTTAATTGAAAAAATATATCAAAAATTAATATATATATATATATATATATATATATATATAATCTTATATTTAATTTTAGATGTGTATTTATCATTTGTCAAGCAATTATGTTAATAGCATAATATGTTTGATATGTGACAATATGATACATTTTTATTTTATCACGTAGTAATATTTAATTTATTTTAATTAACTAAAAATGATTTAAAAAATTTAGCAAAAATAATATTTTTCACATAAAAACAATTGAATAAGTTTTATAATATAAAAATTTTTTTACATAAAAATAATTTTAAAAAATTAACAATACAGTAAGTTCTTCATATTTTTTATCTTTAGAATTTTAATAATAATAAACATTAAGTTTTCTATATAATAAGACAAATAAAAAGAATTAAATAAAGTAACCAATAAAAAATCAAATTATAAATTAAATTTATATAAATTTTATTATTATAATTACATCATGCAGCACGCAAATTCACGACTAATTTGAATATAATTGTTATGCCATGAATCCAAATAAAATAAATACCTCATGTGAAAATCAACTATATATATATATATATATATATATATGGCTCTACCTAAGAGTAAATTGAAGAAGTGTTATCTGATATTGGAATTAATTCATTTTTAAATGAGTTAAATTATTTGAAATTAAATGTACAAAAATAAAAAAAATATTACAATTATAATTAGCAAAATAAGAAAAGAAATATATTTTAGACACAATATTTATAATAAACTATTTTGATATCAACTCTATTATAAGACGTTAATTAATTAGAAATTATTAATTATAATATCTAGTATGACACTCTTTTTAATCTTATTAATTAAAGCAATTAAAACTAATAATAATTAAGTATAAAAAATTAAAAGAATAAGAAACATTTTAATTTTTCTTGTCCATTTTCCCTGCTTTCTCATCATTTAAGTAATAAATATTTTCTGCAAAATTTGTTTAGAGGAAATCTTTTACAGATTCTCACGTCAAGTCATCATCAATTTCTAATTTCGTAAGCCATAATATATATAACTGAACTCCATATGGCAAAAAGGGTAATCCCTTATACAGATGAGTCTTTCGAGATTTAACAGTCGTGCAAGTCGTGAATGTCAAGTAACTGAACAGTTAGAGCATTTGAAAAATCCACAAATGACAAAGATGTTTAACATTTTAAAAAAAATTTATGGCACTTCTTTCCTTAATCCTCAGAGATTAGGCAGTTAGGAAATGGATTTGTTTTCAAATATTTCGAGATTATGTCTATACTGGTAACAACTATTATTATGGCTTACGAAACAAAGACTCTAGTTATATATATATATATATATATATATATATATATATATATATATATAGAGGATTGTTAGGGTTTTTCCATCAGCTACTATCATCTTCAAGTTACACAAATAAGTTTTACACATAAGTAGATTTCTAACTTAAGATTTAGAGTGACTGCAAGAACTACAACTCCATAGTTTATGTTTGTCCCATTTTATAAGGTCATCCTACCTAGTTAGTAATCGAGGGCCATCAATTAGCATCATTTGTGGGAAAGAACACAAACATTTTTTTCCACTATTGTTGCTATAACAACTTTTCTTTTATGAATACAAACCTTTTGATCATAAGTTGAAAATAGTTAGCCATTCCAGAAATTTACCTTATACCTCTCAGGAGGAGGCCAACTCTTCCCTATTGCTACTCACTTAGAAAACACTACCAACCTGGTTGTTCACACTACCAATACTACCGCTAATAATGCCCTAACTCAATTACAGGCTAGAACTATGAAGACGACCCTAAAGTCTTTCAATGCACACGTGACCAGGGCCCTGAATAATAGCTTAGGAGCCTTGAACCCTCCACTGCCCAGGGAAAATCCAATCAATTTAGCCCTTCCCCCATTAAATCCTTTGGGGTCCAAAATCATGCAATAAGGTTGAACCACCCTAACAAAGACAACACAGAGATGATATCTATGACTGCCTGCTAGCTCAGTTCATTTCTTTAAGGAGTTAGAGGAAGCCTTCCTTGTTCGGTTCACTAGTAACATCCCACATAAGATAAAAACTAGTTCCTTGAAATCTTGTAAGTAATGAGAAAGAGAATCCCTTCAAAAGTATCTCGATTAATTCAATAAAGAGTCCATGAAAATACAAACCATTAATATGGAAATAACAGTGAAAGTTGTAAGGAGTAGAACGACGTTTGGCAGACTAAAGGACAAACTCCACACTAAAACCATTGAGTCATATAATGAACTGATCAACATAGCCTAGAGATATATTAAATTGGATGAAGAAAAAAGAGAGGAACATAAGAACAATGATCAGTGGAGCCAGAAAAAGGTCTAGAACTTATAGTTCCCAATGTCGAACTCTCTAGCACTACACTCATCAATTTGAAAGGAAAAAGCATAATAGAAATCAATAGTGCATACCTTTTAACAAGTCCAAAGATAATATTCTTCTTTGGATAAAAGAGAATGGAAATGACATTAACTACCCTCATAGGCTAAACCATGATAGGGAAGCCAAGAAAGACAAATCTTTATTTTGCAGGTTCTGTGATAACCATGGCCATGATACTGAATAGTGTTGGGACTTTAGGAAAGAGGTAAAATGAGGGATACAAACAAGAGCTTTACGAAAGTTTGTGAAGGATGACAAACTAAATGAACCTCAAGAAGAAAGTTTAAAATATAGAGTGGATTAACATCGCCGAAAGGACTCAACTGGGATCATCAATATAATAATCGAAGGAGCAACAACCTAAATCTCTTCAGATACGTTCATGGTGGGCTCGAGCGAAGCTTTGAATCCACAGATAACATTTTGAATAGAAGAACACATCTAAGAGCTACACAATAATGCTTTAGTGGTAGGAGTAATCAAAGACTTCTTAGAAAAAGGCTTATGGTAGATGGAGGTAGTGTGACCAATGTTTTAATAGAATAGGCATATTGAGCCATACGAGGAGCACTGATAGAATTGTGAGGAGTATAGGGGATTCATCTGTCGGTAGCTTATCACAGGCTAAATGTGGATCCTAAAGTAAAGCTAGTAAAGCAAAAAAAGAGGAGGTTTGCCCTCGAAAGACAAAGGGTCATGGCAAATGAAGTATCCAAACACCAACATGCAGGTATTATTGCAGAGGTAAACTACCTTGAGTGGATGGCTAATGTTGTGATGTTTAAGAAATCAAATGGAAAATGAAGGATGTGTGTCGACTTCATAGACATGAACAAGGCCTATCGAAAAGATAGCTACCCGCTATTGAACATGGAAGAAAAGGAAAGAAGGAAGAAAAAGAAAGAAAAATATGGGTGTGATTAATCCCATGTGAACCAATCACAAACACCAAAATTCTTTTTTTTTTTTTTACATATATATTATTATAAATACATAAATATACATAATTAAAACTCCCAAAAATAATTCAACTATATTTATACATATGCTAAAATAATTTTCTTCATAAACACTATTTTTAATAATTAAGTTTTAATTTAAAATACTTTATTATTATTTTTTACTGGCTACATTTAAATAAAGTATCATTATAAATAAAACATACATAATTTAATATCAAAACTCACTTTACAATATTTATAATAACAATTATCATTATTAATATCTTTACAATATTGTCACATGTGCAACATGATCAAATTTAAACATAGGAATAAAATATAATATTAAAATCACATCTACTTAAATAAATTGAAATTAACATTTAAATATTTTATTCTTTTCAAAATTAAATTAACCTTAATATTAATTACATATACATATATCAAATACTATTATATTGTTTAAATATCCAAATTAAAATTCTAATTAAAATAAATTATCGGTAATTATATTTTTAATAACTCAAAGATTCAATACTCTAAAAAAATATATAATCTATAAATGTGGGGTATTACAGTGTGTATGTGTGTGTGTATAATGCACTAAGAAGAGAGATTGAATTGGCGAGGGATTAAAAATTTTGGAGGAAGGATAAGGAGATTAGATAAATAAGAAGGAGTAGAGAAATTGAACACAAAATGTTTATAGTAGTTTAGATGTTAACAAACTCAATGTCCACTCCCCAATTATTTACAATTGGGCATTACACTCAACTAAAAAAATAGTGTTTCCAAGCTCATACACAACCCTTACAATTTGTGTTTTATGGCTCACACACAACCATTACAATTTGTGTTTTTAGACTCACACAAAACCTCACTCAAGTGTTTTAGACAGGCTCACACTTCAACATATTACAAGAATTTTGGAAGCTAGGCTAACTCTCAACCTAATTACAAAGGTGCTTAATGCCAACACCAAACAATCAAGAATTCACAAGGAATAAGAAGTTATGAATCAAATTTGTAAGAGTTTGGTTACAATAAATGAAATTCTCTTGCATTTACATTTGTTTGGTTGAATATTTATAGACAACATCCACCAAAGAGACATTACTCACAGATTATCCCTAAATCTCTAAGAGAAGCTAGACAGATTTTGCATTCAATGCCTTTCAGACAAAAGTCGCAATCATGATTCGCATTTCACGATTGCGATTTTTCAATTTTCACTGGGATGCCTGAAATCGCAGCAAAGAACCCTATTTTGTCTCTAATGGCTAGTCCATGTGTCAATGTGCCATTGGTGCTCCAAGAAATATAGTCGTTGTGTTCAATATTCAATCAAAAATCGAGGTCGCAATTGATGTCTTTCTTAGGCGCGACTGAGACCGCAAATTTCTTTGTTTGGTGAGGAGACAACACTTTCTTGAGTTGCGATCGCGACAAATGCTTCGCCCTCATCATTTTTTGATATTCCAATGGTTGCCTTAGACACTTGGTGTGATCTGGTTGCATACCTGATTCCCTCATATTAGTTATAAAATTCGCAGTTGCGACTTCGGACGTGAACACCACCGCAAATCTCTATATAAGTCAATCAAGCTTCCTTCAGCTGACTCGTGGCTGTGAATTCGTCTACAAATTCTTCTGGCCTAACTCAATTCATCCTTATTGAAAGGTCGCAATCACGAATTAGGAAATACTGACTGCGAATTTGGATGTCTAATTCAAAGTTAGAGATTTAGATTTTCATCTAACTTCCAATGAGACTATAACTTATCGACTACAAAACAACATTTAAACAAAACATTAGAACTAATCAATCTTCATTGTCAAGATAAAAAAAAGCTTGTGACTTTGATTTGACCAACGTAGTCCAACACAAGTCTTCCATGCCAAATCCAAGATTCATTGCTAATAGCG